>JASDQU010096862.1:11112-21606 GCA_032191745.1 Picea mariana | reverse complement strand
GTTTATCAATTTCTGAGTAATGGATATTTTGTTGTGAATCTCATTCATATGCATTCGAGCTGTAGATGTATGTTAGAAATCATCTGCAGGGATAGAGATACAATTTTCTATCTGTGAGTGTGTTGGGTTAAGTCTGGTTCTCTAGGCTAAGTGCAAGGAGTGCGTGAAAGAGGATGGAAACTCTGTGAGCCGTCGCAAGGAGTGCGTGTCTGAACTCAGTGGAGTCAAAAGAGAAGCTGTCAGGAGGGCACACCAGGATAATTCACAGACTCGGGAGGAATTTCAAAGTGGTTGGGTACCTTGGAAAGAAAGACTGTGTAGGAGGAAACACAACATAGAGTTACTGAATACTCTGCAATACTTTTCCATGAAGGGATAGAGAAAGTACAAGAGCGTACGAGAACAACACATTTTCAAGTGTTGGAATCCTTAAGAGAACCCCAGGATTGTTGAACACTCTGAGGAAGGAAGGATTTGCAAGTGTGCATTGATAAAGGAAAGGAGATGCCTTAAGACTTCCAGGTAGGCTAAGGGAGAAGTCGTCGAAAGGATTAGCCGAGCGCAAGGAGTGCACCAAGGATACTGTAAGTTCATCTTACAAGCTCAAGAGGAAGGGCGTTAATTTTCTAGAAGGGCACGAGAAAGTTCACTGGAAGACGCAGAGGAATTAGGAACCTTGAAGGTTTTCAAGCTGAGCAAAGTCGCATAAGAGTTTGCGCAGAACTCTGCAAGGAAGTTTGAGAACAACCTATGTCTTGAGAAGAAAATTGTGCTAAGTGAGCAAGGGGGTCGAGGACTTGCGAAGTCCCGAAGACTGTGAAATCGTCCATTGTTGGGAGGAGACAGGTGGCATAAGGTTGGGAGATACGAGAGTGGGAGCTTGGGGAGGTTTTCCAAGAGCAAACAAATATCTTTGCAAAGTCGCGAAGAGCGGTTTGACTCTAGACTGTTGGATTTGGAAGGGGCGCGTGGAAGCAATTCGCACGAGCCAGAGGAGTAGTGCTTCGAGAGATAACATGGGAGAACATTGAGAGAATACCTGAAGAGTCAAAAGCCGAAGCAATCCTAGGCATCCATTAGGATAGGACACGTGGAATTGGATCGACACTTCAATGATTCACAAATCAGGAGAGACAGAGATAGGAGAAGTGAAAACTTCTGAAGGATGGAGTCACGAAGTAGATCATAGTCGTTGGCTGTGAGAAGAACGTGGACTGTAGATATGGTCCTGGAGAATTTTCCAATTCGGGGATCGGGAAAAATGGAGCAAGTAGCTCGCAAAATCTCCGGAGCGTGGAGTCACGAAGGGAGTTGGCCCACGGTCAAAATCCATTGCCACATAAGAGGTATGGATTAACAAGGAGAGCTAGCGCCCATTGTTGTTGAGATTTGATCAGTGCTAAGGAGAGGGTCCGTGGGTGTCATATGACCTACGCAAAAAGTGGAAGGGCCTGTGTCAATTTGAATTGGTTCCCATCAGGAGCCCGACGATCCAATTCGGCTTAGTGACTTGAATGATCCTAGACTAGGAGGTCGAGAAACCCTTTGGAGAGAAGGTGGGGGTCTTTGCCATTCCTCCTCTACTGCAAGATCAAAGTAGTCTACAAGTTACTCCTCTTCCCAAGATGTATGTTCATCTTTTAATTTGGTTATAAATATTGTATCTAACCTTTAAAGACATATGTAGATTTTATGCTTATTATGTATCTAACTTTTTATGCTTATTATTTTCATATTGCAAATCCAACTATAATACCTCCTAGTAATTCATAGGAACATACCAAAAGGAATGGATGTAGATTAATAAACTAAGTAATGTATTTTATGAATTTATCATAAGGTTTTTGATGACTAGTTTTGTGATTAATATATCTATGTATATGTATATGATTTGTAAGAGAATAGTGGTAGTTCTGCATCTTCTAATCTTGATACAGTTCATGTTCCAAATGAAATAAACCATTGTAGGGTTGAAACTACAAGACATATGAGCAACATAATATAAATACCTAATGTGCCCAAAGACAATTTTTTCCTACAATTTGTGAAATGATATCTTCTAGTAGAGCAATGAATTCATAGGTAGATAGAGATGATCCTTTGAATTTTTATTATTATGATTCAAAGATGTGTGGTTATTCCAAATTCAAAGGACCAAAGAAATATAGGTGATGTATTGCAATGAAACATTACAAACATGATGGAATCCTTCCAATTGTTGGATGTTTTCTCCCTATGGTTGTTTCAAACCCCATAGGTCCTATAAATTACATAGGGATTCATCCCTTCCTTAAAGTCTCATCCAAGAAAAAAATCACTATAATTCAACCATCTGCAGATTCCTCCGATTTTGAGAGTGAAAATGGCAGGCAAATCACTTTGAGGTAAAAATTCCCATGAATACAAAAATTATCCAACCCTCTTGCCATTTCAGATGTTCAAATTGCCCATGCATAATGTATTGGTGATGCCGAACTCCCAAAAAATCTAGTGTAACTACATAAAGAGTAATATAATAGATCCACATATGGTGCATGGACTACATCTATAATGTTTCCCACTATATGAGATATTTTCCCAAATTCCAACTACAATTTCACGATTGCTCCTTCTAAAATCCCAAGATAAAACTTAGGCCTATATATCATGTCACATGTGTTCATTTTTTTATTATCAAGGAGAGGTTGCATTAGTGCATTTTTTCTTTAGACATAGAACCTCGTTGGAGAAATTCACTTTCGTTGCTAGAGTAAGGAGGAAAACAAGGGCGAAGTTGGAAAATATTCTAAGGCATTTAATGCATTAGTTTGGGATTTTAACCCAATCAATTGAACTTAGCAAAACGACTCTATTTTGTCAAAAGGTTGGATGCCATTCCTCATTTGGAACTTCCATATTTAGATCCACAAAGGAAATCCCTCATTCTGTCTAAGAGGGATTTAATTGGAAAGTTTACAGCTCTATGGCCTAATCCCAAATTTGTGGACTCATGTACAGTGGACTAGTGGCCTTAAAAAATAAATGGATAGGTAATCGTATTTTCCTTTGGTCAAGGGTTTTATATCTCTCTCTTTTTAAACAAGGAAGAGTGAGATATGGGTCACACTTCATGGGATATAGGGGATTGTATTTGTCCTCATAGACCCTTGACTTCAATCTAGAACAAAAAATTATTAAAAATCTAGTTTGGGTTAGATTGCCTCACCTTTAAATTTTTTTGGGATGATATCACCCTTAGAGTGATTGGGAACAAATTGGCTGGGTACATTGGTTGTGCAAAACCAAAAGGGAATTTATATTCCTATATGAGAATACATTTGGAGGTTGATTTGGATAAGGGACTCCTTGAATCCCTACAAATCAATCTTTATGGTTGGAGTCACTAACAAGCAATAGATTATGAGAAGATTCCATTCAAATGCATGGATTTTCATGCTTATGGAATTTTTTCTAAAAAATGTCCAAAATCACAAGAATATCAACCTTATTCAAAGTAGTATATAAAGATGCACTCAAGGAAGGAACCTGAGTTCAAGATAGTTTCCAGCATACAAAGGAATTCTCAACAAAATGGGCCATTTAATCCAAATTCATTACAAGAGGGTTCACCTTCAACAAGCAACAACAAATTTGAAGTTCTAGGGAACTTAGAGGAAACAATGAATTTAGAAAACAAAGAGAAGGAATTTGAAGAGGAACAAGTAGTAGACCCTAAACCCAAACCAACTCATCCATCCCCAGGGTTCCAGTGAGCAGTGCACAAGAGGAAGAGGAGGACGAAGAATAGGAAAATGAAGAAGATATAGAAGAGTTAGAGGAGGAAGAGGAGGTACCAGAGGAAATGGAGGAATATGAAAGAGATTCAACTCAGGAGAAGGAAAAATAGGCGGAGCCAAAAAATCATGTCCATATTGTGCCTACTAAATCCTTTGTCGAAGTTCTAAAAAAGGAAACAAATCCTTCCCCTCCCATTACAAGGGGAAGATCCAATCAAGATTGGATAGCTTACAAGACATAAATGAAGCTTTGAAAGGAATCCCTAGATCATTTTATCCTAATTTAATTATTCTCTACTTCTGTATTTTACTTTGTGATAATTTTGTGAGAGTTTATCCATGTACCCAAGAAACTGATATGAAAAGTCCTAGTAGAGAAATTCGATTTATCCCCCCTTGTTCTACAAAGGGAGGATGGAAATATGAAAATTTCTGCTTAAGAACTTGAGATGTATTATTTTTCCAAACAATACGGCTACGTTTTTTTGATAATACAAAATATACCCATTTCCATTTAAAAAAAAACACCTTTTTGTGGATTGCCTTATAGCCAAAGTAATTACAACGTATTGGCATCATGCAAATGTTCTGTCTAGGTACAGTATTTGATTGAATTCATCAAGAAACTTAAGGGAGTATGCATACATGGATGGTCATTCACATGTATAGGAGATTATTATAAGATTAATTAACAACTCAAGTCAAGAACAAAGAAGTGCAAATTATATATTTGTTGAGTCAATTAATGACAATGAAAGGTTCATGTCTAGGATTGCAAAATTAGATGTTTTTGCCACCGCAACTCAAAATTTGGCAATCAAAGGTGAGTTGTTAGTGGAATATAAATATACTAGGACTAAACTTATTTGAAAAAAAATACGAGTAGGTGGTCTTCCCCTAGAGGTCACAATGGGGTGAAAGAAGAAGGCAATAAAATTATGTTGTATAACTTTTAAACTTGAGGAGCTTATATTGAGAATTTGTATTGATGGAATATGGAATGTTGGGGGTAGATACCCCCAACCAACACAAAATAACCTCCTTTTGAACAAAGAAAGCACAAGAAGGGGTTTGATTGGTTATCATATAGACCAAATAAGAAAATAGAATGTATATATATTAGAAATATAAGGGTCTTGAAGGAGATAGATGTAATGTAATGTTTTTGTAAGGAGGATGCGATATATGTTTTAATCAGTAGTAAGATATCCATAGCTATCATGAGGCTATCAGAGAATTTATTGTTGTACAAGATAAGGGGTTTTTGATTGAAAATACAACAAACCATCAAGATAAGTTTTATTATCATTGAGAGTGATTTTCCCCCTCATCTTGAGGTTTTTCTCACTATAAACTATGTTGTTATTAATTGAGATGTCTTTATTTTGTTTTATGATTTATGATGATTATAATATAATGAAATGTTTAATGTTATGTCACTTAATGAATGATTTAATGTGTTGGTTATGCTCCTTTTGTGTTAAATTGGGACTATGATTATACAAGTAGCTAACGTATTTTTAGTAAAGGAGGCACTAGGATACCTAGTGGATGTTCTTTATTTTCTACAACATGGACAAGCACCATAGTGATTAAGTGTGCCACAAAGAAGAATCCTAGCATAAAAGTCTTTAAGGTTTAAGCTCGTGTTAGGAAACTTGTACAATATAGGCATGTATGGGGTTATGAGAAGATGTGTCCAACCAACAAAATTATAATAGATGATAAACGAAGCACACTACAATATAACATGGGGACATTTCTTAGAAAAAAGAACAACTAAAAAATTATGTGCGGGACTTTGGTGGTCTACATTATAGAAGGATTGCTTTAAAAAGGTAAGGGGATGTGAGAAATGCCAAAAAGCAAGAAATAAAACACACAACCAAGATTATCATGGAATAAATCTTGTACTTACAATGCAACCATTTGAGCATTAGGGGATTGATTTCATCGGACAATTTGTACTATTAAATAGGACACAATACAAGTACATCAATTCATATCATAAACAAAAAAAGTATCAGATTACATTGGACCATGGCATACATTTAATTTCAAAATTATTAAACATTTAATGAACACCTTCAAGATCATAAAAAACAAAAGTATCCCCTACTATCCTAGAAATAATGGACAAGCATAGAGCACCAACAAGATATTGGTTTCAGTGTTTACAAAGTATGTGACTTAAGAAGAACATATTGGGTAAATAAAATACATGTAGCATTATGAGAATATAGGAAAGCATGGAGGAAGGGTTCATGAAAAACACCATTCAGGTTGGTGTTTTGTATAGAAGCAATAATTCCTATGGAATATTGGGCACCCTCACTAAGGATAACAATTGAGGAGACATGGGAAATAACCAAGTCAATGAAGAATATATTAGAGGAACCAGATGAAGATAGGTTGTGGCTATAATTTCAACAAGTAATGAAAAAGGGTATAATGAAAACATATCAGATTAAAAAAGCATGATTCTACAAAAGGAAAATTGGTTCTCCTATATGATAGTAGAAAAATATAAGATTGAAAAATTCAATTATGGATGGTAGGGCCCTATAAATTGAAGAAATTGCATGGAAATGGATTGACTTCCGTACTTCCTTCCTCTACACCATGTCTCAGATGTAATGGTACTTGATCTCAATTTGTTTCAATTTTCCATGAAACATTGGATTCTCTGAGAGTTTCACACAACTCTGGTTATCACAATGAATCACGGTGGAATCTAGCACATGTTCAAATACATCTGCAAGGAGCTTGTGAAGCCACACTACTTCGTGGACTTCCACACTCAATGCAATGTACTCTACTTCTCCGGTGCTCAAATCCACAAAAGTTTGTTTCCTGCTACACCAGGAAACCATGGAAGATCCCAAAGTGAAGCAACACCTGGAGGTGCTCTTCCTATCCACTGCGCTCCTTGCCTAATCATAGTCAATATATCCTTGCAATCTCATGTCAATACTGGAAGTATATCTCATACCATGTCCAACTGTGCCTCCCAGGTATCTCAACACATGTTTTGCAACAATTCAGTGTGTCTATCTCGACTGACTCATAAACTGGATAAGTGCACTCACTACATAGAAAATATCTAGTCTAGTGTTAACTAGATAAATCAATGATCCAATTAGCTATCTATACAGGGTCAGATCAATCTCATCAGAATCGAAAGAAGAAAAACTTAGTTTCTTCAGATTCATCACTATTGGTGTAGCCATGATCTTATAGTTCAACAACCCAAACTTATTCAATATCTCAATTGTGTACTTCCCATGACTCAGGAAGATCTCATCAGTTCTCTGCCACACCTCTAGTCCCAAGAAGTAGTGCATCATACCAAGGTCCTTCATCTCAAACTCAAAGGCCAACACATACTTGAATTCAACAATAAGGCTCTCTGTACTGGTGATGAATAAATCATCAATGTAGAGGACCAAAATTAGGGACTCGCCATTAACAGTATTATAGTATAGGTTGGGATCAAAAAAAAATTTGTTGAAGACCAAACTCATTAGGTGTCCATCAATCCTCGCATACCAAGCTCAAGGTGCCTGCTTGATTCCATATAGGGCCTTCTTCAACCTACACACATGAGACTCCTCCTCATGTATCACAAAACCATCTGGATGCTCGATGTATACTTCTTCCTCAATCTCTCCATTGAGAAAGGTTGTCTTCACATCCATCTAATGTAATGTCCAACCCATGGATGCTGCAAGGGAAATAATCATCTGGATAGAAGTGTATCGCGCAACATGATAAAATGTCTCCTCATAATCTATTCCCTCCACCTGAGAGAATCCTCTAGAAACAAATATCGCTTTGTGCTTCTCAATGCTCTCTTTAGCTCTGTGTTTGATCTTATATATCCACTTGGAAGTAACTACAGACTTCCCCTTAGGTCTCGTAACAATATCCCACACATCATTCTTCATGACGGACTGATACTCCTCCATCATGGCATCTATCCATATTGGTTGACTAGATGCCTCCTCATAACAGGAAGGCTCAGAATCAATGATGTGGCTCATAGTTGTGGCATAGTACGAATATTTTTGAGGTCTATTTCTCTCTCAGAAGGTACCACGAGGAGCTGCATGTCCTTCTGCCTCCTGTAGAGTCTGATGATCCCATGTAGGTCTCTTCTGACCTATTGCATTATCTCTAGGAACATCAACTGGAGCTACAAGATCAACATGATCAATTGGATAAATAGGCTCAATTGTCTCCCTCCAAACTATTGTAGGGTGAGGAGAAGAAGGAACCATCTCTTCCTATCTCTCACTATCAATATCCATGTGATATTATCTAGATCTCATGAATCCTACCTCCTCCTCAAAGGTAACATCTCTACTCACCTCAATCTGTCTATGACTAGGGATGTAGATACGATATTCCTTCGAAGACTTATTGTACCCCACAAATGTACCCTTTCTGCCTGAAGGGTCTAGCTTGGTCCTTTTATCCTTGGGTACATGAATGTATATTGGACACCCAATTATCCTGAAGTGTCCAACCTCAGGCTTCACTCGGGTGAAGGCCTCCTCGGGAGTCATGTTCCTCAATGCTTTATGAGTGCTTCTATTCTGAACATAGACCTCATTCATGGATGCCTATGCCCACATAAACATAGGTAAATGCTAATAATGAATCATCGCCTTGATTGCCTCAAAAATAGATCCGTTCTTCCTCTCAATGATCCCATTCTGTTGAGGGTTGTAAGGAACAATGTACCCCCTCTTAATCATGCCTCAATGCAGAAATCACTAAAATCGTGGGAGGTGTATTCTCCTCCATTATATGATCTCAACACTTTGATCTTCTTTTGGTTAGGTTTTTGACCTATGCTATGTACTCCTGAAATATAGAAAGGACTCCATCCTTGGTCTTCAATAAGTAAATCCAAGTCTTCTGAGAGTGGTCATCAATGACTATCACAAAGTATAGGTATCCAATCAAGGAAGAAATTGTCATGGGTCCACATAAATATGTATGAACCAAGTCTAATATCCCCTTGGATCTGTTGTCACTTCTCGGAAAGGACCCCTTGGCATTCTTGCCAAGAGAACAACCTCTGCAAATTCCATCATGTTCAACATGGAGCTTTGGAAGGCCTGTCACCATCTTCCCTAGTGCGGGAATAACTCTATAATGTAAATGAGAAAGTCTCTTATGCCATAATTTGCTCAAACTGATAGAATAATGTATTAAGGCCTCAATTGGTCGGACGATCAATCTATACAATCTATCCTCTCGAACACTAATCAACCAAGCATAATCCATACTAGAGTTCTTGTTCCATGCAAGAACCTTTCCATCAGATAAATAAACCTTGTATCCTTTATTCTCTAAGGCTTAAATAGAGACAAGGTTCCTTCTCATCTCAGGTACAAATAATACATCACTCAGATGGAGTGGGGTACCAGAATCCAATTGTAAGGAAGTGGATCCAACTCCTTTCATAGTATATCTGGCATCATCACCAAGTACAACATGCAAACGATATTCTTTCTCTACTAGATCTATAAGGTGCTTGTTGTATCCGGTCATATGTCTAGAAGCACAACTGTCAATCAACCAAATATCATTACTAGTAAGAACCATACCTAAGAGGGTTGAAATGAAGAATACATCTTCATCATCCATGCTTGCATTCCTTGACTTCCTCTGAGGTGGTATTGAATCAACATTAGCAGTGGAAGCATGCTTATTTCCTTTCTTCATTGTAGGAGAATTTTTCGCATAGTGGCCATACTTTTCACATCTGAAGCACTGAATCTTTGACATGTCCTTATTTTTGTGTTCTAAAGATGGTATTGATTTCCTTCCTTTAAATGTTTTGTTGAAACATATTCTTTTTCCTTTTCCTTTCCTTGCATGAGTAGCAAGGGCTTGATTATCATCATGATGGGAACATTGCACGCCTCTAGCTACAAGTATGGTCTCCTCCTGAGTATAGTATACCCATAAAAGATCAAACTTGGGAAATTTGGATCACCCACTGATACTTTGAATGAATGTCTCCCAATGGCTTGGAAGACCATTAAGGGTAATCATGACAAATTCTCTATCAGATATGATTTCACCAATAGCACCTAACTCGTCTATGATCTATGAAATCTTCATGAAGAAGGTGGCAGCGGTATATGACTTCGTCATCTTGAGATTTTGAAGCCGGTGTCTCAAGGCAAGTTTTTTGTTGTTGTTGTTGCTCTCAAACAACTTCTTCAAGGCATTGTACATATACTTAGTTTTCTTCAAGATGAAGATGTGAGGGATTAAATGGTCTCTCACGGAATAGATGATGATTTTTCTATATTTTGCATCATTCTTCCTCCATTGAGACTTTTTTGCATCATCAGTTGATTCTGGTACAACTTCTTTAACGTAATTCATTAGGTCACTCTCTTCTAGAGTGACAAGCAATCTATATTTCCAAGAAATGAAGTTGGTTGTTCCATCAAGCCTATCTTCCACCAAAATGTGGTTCACCATGGTTGTTGGAAGAGTTCAGAAACATTAACTTGAGTTGTAGCTGCACCAAAACAACGAATTGTAGGAAAGGTACGATGAACTATTGTATAATTTCAACTCATGTGCAATAGTCTTCTTTCAAGAACACTGCTCTAATACCATGTTGGAGTTTAATGATGTTCAATTACATTCAATTTCTTTAAAAATTTACATGAACTGAAGCATAAACCAT
>JASDQU010096862.1:0-10665 GCA_032191745.1 Picea mariana | reverse complement strand
AGCTAGGCTAGTTGAAATCCCAAAATCCAATGAGCACAAGTATAAATATGAAGTTTCTAGATGAACAAGGGCCCTTTAGCTCTCCTTTTGATTTGAGTTTTCATAGAGTTTATTGTTGTGGGATCTAGACACATGTGCATAGGCACTATGAATGTAATGAGACATGAGAGAATTGGTCATTGTCTCAATAAATTTGAAAATATTTTTTTGAAGGTCTTGTAATTTTTTGTGATAACGAACTACATGTGTGAATTTTCTACTTAAATTAAATCAATGTGTTTCAAACCTATTGATATTTTTCATGTGCAATGTTGACATGGAAGATTGAATGGACATAATCAAAACTTACATTTGATCAAATATAATTAGTTCAAAATACATTATAATTAAAGAAAATATGGGTAGTATCAACATGAAGGAAAAAGTCAAATCAAACATCAAATCCGAAGCTAAGCATTTGGGTAGTATGAAGTCACATTAGATGGTGAAGATTTTGGGATGATTGATGGCTTTCATTGATTATGGAAGACAAAGTGGTATATTTTTAAAATATGGGTGGGCCTATGCAATATAAAAACCACCCAAAAAACATGGCACAAATCCATGGATTAAAGAGGGAAAAAAATAGTTTTGAAAACCACTAATCGAATCTCACAAACCACTTACAAATTCCAAGGTGGTTTTATATGGATTAATGTATAAGTGGTTGAGGGGAATTATTATGTCCAGCCCGCCATTGACCAAATCGAATGAAAAATGGACATTTTTTCTATTTAATAGAGTACCATTCAATAAAGATAGTTATGTGCAATGAAAGTAAAGGATTTAGGTACGGAAATTATTTTCAATAAACTACCAATCATCAAACTAGTTGGGGTTTGGAACCCTGGTTTGAATATCAAGCACTAACTACTCTTGAAGAATTGCAATTTATGTGGATACAATAGTTTTTCTATTCCTACCTTTCTTTTGAATTTATAGCATATTCATTTTCATCCGATTGCACCTCAAAAGAAAATTGTTACACGTTCTAAGACCATTATCCAATCATTTGAAGTAGAGAACCTTGTTGATTTAGACTATGATATTTTTTAAACCTGAATTAAAAGAGAAACCCCATATAAAATATGTTAATTAGAATTCGGAAAGTTTCAAGATGCATGTGATCGAATCCCTACCTAGAGTTGCAACCTCACTAAATTTATTGTCCCTGCAACATATTATTTTTCAAAATTTGTTTGCTTGTGTGCCAAAACATATGACCCTTATAAATGAGTGATTATGTCTAATAATGGTTCTTAGATTATCCATTTCCAAAATGTTGATGCTTTCCAAGAATCCATGATGATGAAAAACTAGCTACTAAATTTAAACCCTGACTTTAGTTCAAGTAAATTATTTTTTAACTCAGTAAACCCTATCTGAAGTGACCCCTGCGGGTCAAGTATAGAGTTTCCTATGAGGCCCCCACTGGTTGTCCAATATTTTTCAAGCGAGGTCCCACCTATTGCTCAGTCCAGTGCCGCGAGGTTGAGGAAGGGTTTGAGGAAGATGCTCTTTTATTGATGTTGAATTTGAAAAAGGTCTGATGGTCCGAGATCTCATGCATTAGGGTCTCTACATGATGAAAATTATGTTTTTCTATATGTCTTGAGGCTTGTACCTTGGAGGTTCTGGCATATGATTTGAGGCATATCTTGGAGGTTTTGGCATATGCTTTGAGGAATATCTTGGAGGTTTTAGCAAATTCTTTGAGGCATATCTTGGAGGTATTAGAATATGCTTTGAGGAATATCTTGGAGTTTTGGCACATGCTTGAGGTGTATCTTGGAGGTTCTTGGCACATGGTTTGATGCATATCTTGGTGATTTTGGGTATATCATTTGGGGGATATTCTTGGAGATCTTGGCATAAGATTTATGTGGCTATTGGGGTTGAACTAGTTTTGATGATGATGATGTATCAATATCAATGACAGTAACAGGTTGATTATCTTATTTATGTTTTAAGGGAGAAATGACGGGGCAAGGAAAGGGGGTTGGAGCTAGAGAATCCAGGGAGTTTGAGCTTCCTTCAAGTTGGAGTCTGTAAACTAGGGGGTTGGATCCTCCTTCCAATTGGAGCTGGAAAATCTAGGGATTTGTAGCTTCCTTCAGGTTGGAGCTTGTAAACTACGGGGTTGGAGCCTCCTTCCAATTGGTGTTAGAGAATATTGGAAGTTGGTGCTTCTTGTGGATATATATATATATATTAAAAAGCATTTTGTGGTTTTCTCCCATTTGGTTTTCCACATAAAATTATTGTGTACTGTGTATCTATGGTTATATGTTTATGATATCTTTACTGAAATCATAAGTGATAAATTGTTTATAGCTTAATGTTTACATGTTGTGGTTAAAAATGGTAAAAAGTACATAATAATGATTCACCCCCCCTCTTAGTATTAGTGAATATTCCAGCTATTGGTATCGGAGTAGGTCCTTCAGTAATAGTCTAACCACTGGAAGGTAGATCATGGATTGCACTGAAAGGAACGCCATTGTTTGACAGTCAGAACTATGCTTTCTAGAACAAAAGGATGAGAGTATTTTTACAAGGACAAGGGTTTGACATTTGGAACTTAGTTGTTTTAGGATACACCACTCCAAAGAAACCTTTGTAGACTACATCCAAGAATGAATTAAAAATGAACCACAAAATAGAAATGGATGCCATCCTGGATGGAATATCTAATTCGGTAAAAGTCAAAGTGGGACAATGCTCATCAACCAAAGAGCGTTGGGATAAGCTACATAATATATACTCTATAAGATCACTTCCTGTAATCAAAGAGCCAGAGCATGCTAATCAAGATAGAGAAGATTCTGAGATAGAACGAGAAGAAAGAATCTCATCATGTCAGATAGATCCAAAAGAAGAAATTGGAAATGATATGGTAGATCATGAAGAAGAATTGTTGTGTGCCCTAGAAAGACATAGAAAAGTACTTGAAAAGGAAGAAGAAGAAGTTTCTTGCTTAAAAATCAAGGTAAAGGAAGCATAAAAGAGAGAATATATTTTGACAAGTCATCTTAAGGAAAAATCTGAGGACTTAAACAAGTTTGAAGCAAAATTTAGTCAACAAGAAAGAAGATTGGAAGAAGAAATCATCTCCTTGAAAACCAAACTTGAAGAAGCAAAGAGAACAAAATAAGTAATGAAGATCCAGATGATGAAGAAAGAAGAATATAGTGATAACCTTGAAGAAGAACTCATCTCATTGAGGGTTGAAGTTGACAATATCAACAAGAATTTGAAGAGCTCTCAAGTACTAAAAGAAATGCTTAGCTGTCAAAGGTTGTCATTCAATAAAGCAGGTTTTGGATACAATGGTGAGGTCTCATGCAAAGAAGATGAAAATATAAATCCCAACAAGAGCGTTGAATAGAGAGGAAGCTCCACATCGTTGGTAAAGAAAGTTGAAGAGAAGTGTTCCAGGTTGCCGAAAAATAAGAATGAAGAGAAGGCTAAGAATTATGCAGACATTCTCAAACTAAGGGATAATGATCAACAAGAGTTAAAGAGGAATGACTGTAGAAGAGGTGTATATCCAAGAAGACTTTCTACCTTTAGGCATAAAATAATCTTCAATAATTGTGAAGGAAACAACATAAGAGAAGATTGTGATCAACTAAGGCATGAATTCAAAAGTACTGCATCACAAAGAGGATCACTTGCTTCCAGGTATCAAAGTTTATTTCCTGGTTATTGTTTTACTTGTAATAACTTTGGACATAATGTTGTATATTGCAGATCGTATGGAATAAATGTTCAAGCAAGATATGTTTATGTTCCCCCCTACAATATTGAATGTTACAAATGCCAAAACTATGGACACATAGCTCGTAATTGCAGAAGCATGATGGATTCTTCCTCTAAGGAAAACACTGAAATCAGATACAGAAAGGTTTGGAGAAGAAATAAAAAACAAGAAGAATAAGTGAATGAAGAACTCCTAGAGATCATACTCATAGGAATTATAGAGTTGCGAAAGCATGACGAATCTACAGGTAAAGAGGAATATGTCAAGATTCAAAAGGATGATCCTACAACAGTGCGGGTTTATATATTTTTCTAAACAATCTGGCTTGGAGACTCCCAGTAATGTGAATATTGAAGAGGGGGGGTCTAAGAGGTAACTATTACAGATTGGAGAACTATCTTTTGGGCAGTCTGAAGCGTCTACAGATTTCGGGAAGGAATATTCTAAATGGTTTGATGGTAGAGGTACATAATGTCTCATGACAGATTGATTGATTAAGGAGAAGTTTTCATAACACATCTCCATGCATGTATGAAGAGGTTAGCTTCGAGTTACGAGTAATATCATTGGTGTTGACACTTAAAAACACAACGATGAATACTATGCTCGCAAATGGTTGCCAAGATTTATTATTTAACTATATTAGTAATAAACTAGTAGGTGGGACCCCCTTGTTAGACTTATGGCGCTATGGTGGATATGATACGCTTATATTTTCTTTTCCTATGTGATGGTACTAACACAATCTTCTACACTTCATTTGTTTCAAATCATGGTTTAAAATGTTATGGTAACATGTGGTGGTTGGGTATTAAAACACGACACTAAATGGCTTTGATGATCTCTCATAGAATATGTTAAGACTTCCCTGTGGATGAAAGAATTATAATCCAGTTTTGGTCTTAGTAATTTATTAAACACAACATTAAATGGTTTGGATGATCTTTGATAGAAGTTAATAATGCTTCCCTTTTGAATAAAAGAACTACACTCAAGTTATAATAATGTATTTTCATGACTAAGGATTGTTTCTCTTGATCCTTGTTACTATGGTTATGTGCCTTGTTTGAGTTTCATAAATGGTTGCACATGGGGTTATGTTCCTAACACATTGTTATTTTAAAGAAGTTTGACATTACCAATGGGTGGCACACTTTGCAAAAGTGATATGGCAATGGATATTTGGTTGATTAATGGTATAGTGCTATGGTGAATTGACTTGGCTCGTACTTTGAATTGAATGAAGTTGGAAGGGAGAAGCGATGTGCATTTACTGCACATCACTCAAACTCCCCTCGAGCCTGTCACCCTAGTCATTCTTGCATTTTGTTTTGGCTCTGGTAGTTGTTGCTACTCCACTTTGTTTGGTCGTGAAGGAGATACACGGTCTTGATTTTCCTCGTGTAGGATTTTCCAGGTAAGGGTTTTCTTACTCTTCCATCCATGATAGTTACTCTGCCCTTTGAATTAATTTTTGGCTTTGATTGCTCGCGGTCGGTGTGATTCTTAAGTTGTTATGATACTTTTGAAATGTGTATTTGTGTTTGTGTCCTTGGTTTCCCATGGTGGTGGTTCTGGACTGAATTCTTAAAATAAAATGGTCACGCTCTTTTCCCTGTGTGTAAATCCTTGCATGGAATTGTTGAATAAAATTTGCAGTGGAGCTTTCTCGGTTTTGGCTTGGGTTTTGGGTCTGGTCTCTCTGTTGAAATTGATTATCATGGTTTGCCAAATCTCTTAGATTTGTGAGTACCCTACCTATGGATTGTTAATACAAATCTCTGTGATTAAGTTTGCCCACACCATGTTCGTCTCAGTGGCTAGTGTACACACATTATTTCAACCATGTGGGTTCTAATGAGAACTGATGAAAGATTCAAGTGTTATGTGCCTTGTCTTGGAAAAACCCTGAGTTGTTAGCTTCTTGCTATAACCTCACCATTTCCTAGTAAAAATTACACAATATGAATTTAACACACCTAGAAGTTGATGGAAGCATTATGCATGCTTTTTGGTTAGGCACGAGTTTGTACTTGGTTGCTCATTTTACAGTGTTGATTAAAGGGATTGACTTCATTTTGTTTTCTGTTGGAAATGGTTGTCTGTTTTTTTGGAAACCCTTACAACTGAGAGCATTGTTACATATTATTGTTATGTGGTAAATTGTGATAGGGCATAAGCTGTCTGGGCTATTCGAATACCAAACCCCTTGGTCGAACCACTTGTTCATACCTTCCACTTGCCATATTAAACCCTAAATATTACATTGATATCATTTTACTCAAGTTAGATAGTTGATGGGAGCACTATGCGTGCCTGGTTACTTGGGCACGATTTTGTTGAGTTCCTCTTTTGGAAATTTTGGAAGAAGTTTGTACATACTTATTTATTTGAATCTTGGGCTCGAAGTATTGAATATCATTTGGTTCAATCGTTATGTTGATTGTATTAAAAGGGACACTTGTGTGCAAATTGTTTGAGGCCCAAATACGAGTTGTAGCATCCAGTTTGATTGCATTGAAATTTTTGAAATAAATGATGGATATAAATGGTTGTGAACATTGTGCGTGTTCCTGTTGGTTTTAAAGGATTTAGCATTGGAGTTAATGTATGGTTGTGGCTCAAAGGCTATTGTGGTTTCTTATAGAGATTGCAATGTTGTTTATTATGACTGTCATATAATGATTATATGGATACAATGGTTGTTGTAATTAAATAATTTTGGGCATAAATATCATTATTTGGAAGCCAACAAACAATTTTTCAACGAAAGTAACAGTTTAAATTATTGTTTTGAAAATGTGAACATTGTTAATGTTGAAGGTCTGTACATAGATTTTTTTTGATTGCATGTTTTGATTTATTTTCAATTGAACAATATCCATATCAATTCCCTTCCATTCTATCATTTTTTGCTCATTACATTCCCCTCATAATCCTAATTTCACTTATTTCATCCATGTTCTGTGAAATAAATTTAAAAAGAAAAGTTTACGTAAAAGCGACAAAGGGATAACACAACAAGGGTTGGTGACTGATATTTTGATACTTTATTACACAGTAAATTGTTTGATTAATTGTTGAACAATATTCGTGTATTAATCCCCTATTATTATATCACTTTTTTCTAATTACACTCCCTCCATATTTTCCAGGAACCCTATCACCCCATGTTCACTTGACAGTTAATGAATGGTTTGTTATGGATGGATTTACATGTATCTCGTGTCAATTCTTGAGCCAATTTTTGATTCATGTATGTAGAGTGTCATGTATGGTTTATTAAGAGATTCATTACTAATGATCTGCTGCTACAGGATGAGATTTTTTAGTAGGGGCAACAATGGAAGAAATAATAGAGGCAGGGGAAATTGGAACCAAGGGCATACAAGGCCTAGATTTTCCATCCATTTTGATGTTGATCTTAAAGGATTGAATCATTTATTCCAAGATGGGTTATTTAATTGGATTGGTCATGGAATAATGCACCCTCAGCTAGATATACCCCCTTTCTACCCTCAGAACATCCCTGACATTCTCGTCCCTCCACATGTGTCCTTGCAACCAGAAGTCCCCGCAAATGATGGATGGAAAGAGATCGTCAACCCAACTGTCTCTCACCATCGTGATTGGCCAATTATGTCATTACCTCTCCCACCACCTTTCAATCCCAATGTCTACATTTCCCATGCTAATTTGCCTGTTCAATCTTCACATGCTAGTAAAAGACTAAAAATTGGTATTCCCCAACCTATGCAAGATAAAGGAAAAGCAACTAGATCCCCTTCTTCTCCCTCCAATGATTCCTCAAAATCTGTGTCTTCCCACATGCATTTGAAGGATGAATTTTCCCATGTTATCAGTGAGATACAACCCCAAGGGTCTAACCAACCACGAGCTACTTCTGAGAAATCAAAGGGAGACAACAATGAAAAAAGAAAAATTGCCTCCCAACGTGGCAAGTATGGTTTTTAGATTGTGTTTTTATGATTTGAGTAGATGAAGACAGTGCTAATGATTTTCAGAATGTTTGGACAACAAGCTTTGTTTTGGTATAATGTGGATAATGTGGATATTTATATATATTTTTGGATATGATATAAATTATTTCTGATATTTAAATATACTGTTTGGAGGATACTTAAGAGAGCTACAAGGGTGGCATGTGGTTAAAATGATTATCCTTTTTGTGTTATATTTTATGATTTGAAAAGAATAAATGACGAGAGTCACAAGGGGTCCCACCTACCTAGTTATTATTAATTAAAGACCCTTAACTATATTTTTATTATTTACTTCTCCTAAACTAATTAGTTAAGTGAAACTAACTTACCTAAAGAAAGTAGTTGAACTACTTCAACTTATTTGGAAAGAATAAAAGCTGAATGAGAAGAAGAGACAAAGGAGAATAGAAGGAGAAAACAAGACTAAGGTTTGTTCTTTTGGTTTCATGAGATAGTTTCAGTTTTCATTCATTCTTGAGTTTATTCAAAGCCTAATTCTCTTTTTGATAGCAGGGTCTTATTATATACAGCAAGGTTCAAGACTGAACCAAACTTTTCAGACGATTTTTTTAGAGGTGTTGATCCATCCTTGATAGTCTGTGTATTCTTGTCTGTTTTTGAATTAAGTTTCATTGTTGATAAAGGATATCTTGTAGATTCAAATTGACAACAGTTTGTGGCAAGCTAATCCAGATTATAAATTTTAGTTTTACTTTATTGTTAGTCTTGGTGTATGGTGTTCACCGAGGATCTCTAAATCAGACTTTGGTCCATGCCCTCGCAGGAGTTTTGTAAAGAGAAAAACACTTTTGATATCTCAGATTGAAATAAATTAGATTGCTATTCTGTCTCATATATGTGTATTTATGACTTGGTTACTTTTCTCTTTTTGATCTCTATGTTTACTTTCTGTAATCTGTGTACATTTCAGAAACTTATATAAACTTTATTTTATATTGCAACATTATTTTCGTTAATAAACCAACCTAAGCCCTTGTAATTAATACTTGTGGATTGGGAGAATATTTTTGAGGCTATAAAACCCTAGGTGACATTCTCGACTATCTTGTCCTATCCAAGCAAGATTCAAAAATGATTGAGTAAATTAATTCATAGCTTTTCCTCAACAATTCGCACACTTTTGAGGAAAAGATTCATGATTGTATAGAATATTTCAATCATGTATTCAAGTAGGGATATATTCCTTACAGATTCGAGAATGTGTTCTTGTTGCAAACTTGCAGAGCTTGATTTGACGATAGAGAAGACTATTGGATATATTTGATTCAACTTGTGAAGCTTGAATATGTTGTGATCAGTTGCAACAGATTTGGAGAAGTCTTCAGAATAGTAAAGTGACAAATGGACAATTTTGTGACATATGGATAATGATGAATTCATGAGATATTTGGCAGGTCTATAAGATAATACTTGACATGAACTAGAGAAGATGGATTACAATGGATGAAAGCATTATCTCAAGAGGGATTGCATAAATACTTGTTTTCATTACTGTCAAGAGGAATGTTCATTAAAGAATATGACTAAAAAAAGAAGCGTATTGATAGGTGGAAGAAGCTTGTCACATGAATGCAAGTTGTGAGAGGCACAACAAGATAGAGGGAGAGATACCATCAAGAGGAGTTATATTTTCAAGGGGAGATTGTTGAGTGGTTATGTCATTGATGTCAAATTAGTGAATAAGACAAGGCATGTAGAATGCATCCTCCTTGGAAGCAATGTAGAAGAGATGGCTAGTCACCTAAATCTTAGTGAAGACATGACAAGCCATGAAGACTTGAAATCAAGTGATGAACGAACCTTGAAATGAGATATTTTAATATATGTCAGTGTATTATAATAACATGAAGTACCAATGGAAAAGAAGCCTTAGAAGAGAGGAAAACAAGCATATACAAGAAGCTCCACATTCACCTACACGACATTTTGCAAAGAAGACAAGGGGAGAACAATTGTCAGGGGGAGTTACCCTTTTCTATTGATGTCAAATGGGGAGAGAAAGATCAAAAACATGAAGACAGGGGGAGCATTGGTCACAAGTGGAGTATGAGTGTTGTCATCAATGCCAAAGGAAGAGATTGTTGGAAACTTGGTTGTCATTGATGTCAACCCTAGAAGAAGCCCTGAAGCAACTCCAGAAACCCCTAGAAGTGATGGGTTTATTTGAAGAAGTTCCCAAAGTGGTTCCCTAATGATGTATCTCTAAGCATTTCCCTGATGAGAAGATGCTTTGAAGAAGCCTACAAGAATCCCCAGTTGTTAAGAAAATAAGTTACAATGTATGGTCAAGAAGCCTTGAAGATATGGTTAGGAAGCCCTAGAGGTGTGATCATGAAGCCCGAAGTTGATTGGCGAAAAAGAGTACGAAGGAAATTGAAAATGCATACAAAAACCACATGGATTGATAGTCCTCATCAATTCGTTTCAAATGGTAGGTGGAACACCATTGTTATAACCCTAAATTACACCACACATGCTTACTTGGCATCACGCCAACTCATATCCCTTCTTTGCCAAAACTCTGTTGAACAACTCTTTGAAAATCCTCTTGTGTAAAGGCCCGCGTGCCCTAACCCATTACTACATGCGTGTACACGCTGGCTGACTCACAATAGCTCGCGTGTACCTACAAAAGCATGAAAAAAGGAAAGTTGCCGACGGAACAAAAAGCTATGGGTGAGTTAACTAAAACTCCCGGCCATGCATGGCCGAGGGTTCGTCCAAAAACATAGCTCCTTCTAGCCTATAAAAAAAGGGGTAGGGGTACCATTTGGAGGAGGAAAAAATATAGCAAAGAAACTATGCCCATTTATGTATTCCATTGTCCCGACCCTTTAG
>JASDQU010096860.1:8273-26716 GCA_032191745.1 Picea mariana | reverse complement strand
TATATAAATATTTCCTGTAAAAAATAAATTTATAAGCAGCATCCAACTCATACATGAAAGAAGCTTTAATCTGGTTGTAGTGGATACAAAAGGTCAAAAAAAGAGGTGCGAGGAGGTCAAGATGGCACGCATGCAAATTTACATAAAAATGATGACAAGTATCTGGAAGGGCATATAAATACCACATTGTTTTACTTATTGCTCTGTTTTGTAGATATAAATGCTTAATATGAGGGAGAAACTAAGCTAGAGAAAAGGAAAATCTAAGCTAAACTCATACAGGAAAGAAGCTTTAATCTGGTTGTAGTGGATACAAAAGGTCAAAAAAAGAGGTACGAGGAGGTCAAGATGGCACGCATGCAAATTTACATAAAAATGATGACAAGTRTCTGGAAGGGCATACAAATACCACATTGTTTTACTTATTGCTCTGTTTTGTAGATATAAATGCTTAATATGAGGGAGAAACTAAGCTAGAGAAAAGGAAAATCTAAGCTAAGATTGTAGCTGGGGCATTCACTGAACTAACCTTCATCAAATTTTAACTGAACTAATCTTAATCAGATTTTTTTTTATCTGATCCCTTTCTAAAAGCCCCAAATGATGATATTAAAATTGCAAACCAATGTGATCATACCAATTAATGTCGACCATTTTTCCGTTGTTCACGAAAGTTGTTAGTGTTGGAATACTTCTGGGAGAAGTAATGTGGTAGCTGCATTTAGTAACTCTCCGACTTAACCGAATCAATGCGTGTTGCACACTTCCCATTGAACTCTCGTCAAATACTAACGGAGGGTGTAAAAATATTTTAAATTTAAATCACAAGAAAGCACACTGCCCATTCAAAGCACACTGTCCATTGAATTGTATGTTCAAATTCTACAATGCCAAAAGATTCCAATCTAATGGAGAGATGAGATTGTACAATGCTAAAAGATTCCAATCTAATGGAGGGTATAAAAAGCTTTTAAATTTAGATACCGTTTAAAAAAGCACCGTTAAAAAAGCACCATTCCACTGTAACGGCCATTAAAATAAATGCTTAAATAATTTTTAATAAATATATCATTATTTTCCCTTTGTACTTGCATACGTCCAAGTGTGAAATTAGTAGGTATTACGTAGGTTTTGTGAAATTAATCGGTAAACGTATTTCAATTAAGGTTTTTTATTCATTGATATTCAAGATTGAATTTCAACCAAGATCTTATATTCATACTATCGTTGAAAATTGATTTTCAAAGTGGTCAATGTGAAAAAATTGTTAATTCTCTAATAATGGGATTGATTTTCAAAGTGGTCAATGTGAAAAAATTGTTAATTCTCTAATAATGGGTTCGTATTATTTAATTTGAATTCTCCCTTATTGTTTTTGCTAATAAAAACTCCATCATTGAGTATTGTATTGTTTGAGATAATCATAATCATAAGATTTTTTTTATGGTTATGAATCATAATCATAACATGTTGTAATATCATTTTAATAATTTAGTGAATTGTATGATTATGCTTAAATTTAAGTTTAATAAGATTATCATATTAATGTTGTGAATTGTATGGGTATGTTTAAATTTAGGTTTAATAAGATCATCATGTAAATGTTGCATAGATTCTTTAAAAATAGTAAAAATAAGATTAATAAAGATTTTCTCAAATTACTTTTAGGAGATATGTTCTTCACAAATTCATAAATGGGAGTAGTCAAATTTTCAAATTGGATTATAATGCATGATTCTATTTCCTATTTCCATTTATGTATTTATAAATGCAATTTAAACAACATAAAATTTTGATTTGGTCCCTATTTATGTCGTTGGATTATGACAAAAAATGTCAAAACTTAGAACATATAGACAACATCTTTATTATCTATAATCCCTCAACATGTATCTTATTTTAGAATTGTTTTCCTCATTCATAAAATAAAGCATCTCTTCATGAACCTAACAGAAACAAGGAAAAGTTAAATGATGGGACATTGAATGAGCATCTCATTGTAAAATTAAAATTATTCAACAAAATTATCTTCATTTCCAAAAAAGTATTCTCTTGCAAATCTCTTTCCTTCACTTAAAAAGCACATGGCATGATTTATTTCAATATAATCTATGATTTTTTCGTACAATTATTGATAATTGTCCCTAAGAAAAAAAATACCAAAATTATCTTCCTTTCCAAAATCCAATAGAGGAGAATGTGTTGTGTTTTCAATGTCTTACCTTTCCTTAAATATCACATGGAATCATGTCTTTCGACATAATATATGAATTGTAGTAGAACCACTCATAATTGTCCATAAGCGAAGAAAAAAATTACCACTATGCTACAAATTTTGCACGATGTGGAAGTATCATTATAAGATACCCCACTCGTCCATGAATATGGTGATATTTATATATATTTCCAACTCAAACTCCACGTTTCTACACAAATCAAAAAATGATATACTGGAGGCATTCTAGAATTCACAAAGACGTAATTTATTGGAGGTGGACTCTGAAATCTTTCATTTACCAATACAGAACCCAAATATAAAAGGATTAAGACACATTAAGAAGATGCACATTTCTTCATTGTCACAACAAAGAGAGGATATCGATCATACTTTAGAGGATATTGATCATATAAACAAAGAGACGATATTGATCATTTAAACAACATAAAATTTTGATTTTGTCTCGATTTATGTTGTTGGATTATGAGGAAAAAGGCCAAAACTTAGAACATATGGACAACACCTTTATTATCTATAATCCCTCAAAATGTATCTCATTTTAGAATTTTTTTCCTCATTCATAAAATAAAGTGTCTCTTCTTGAGCCTAACGTAAATAAGGAAAAGTTAAATGATGATACATTGAATGAGCATCTCATTGTAAAATTAAAATTACTCAAGAAAATTACCTTCATTTCCAAAAGTCTTTATAGGAGAAGTCTTTAGAGGAGGAGGATCGTGTTCTCTTGCAAATCTCTTTCTTTTACTTAAAAAGCACATGGCATCATTTTTTCAATATAATCTATGATTTTTTTCTACAATTATTCAAAATTGTCCCTAAGAGAAAAAATACCAAAATTATCTTCCTTTCCAAAATCCAATAAAGAAGAATGTGTTGTGTACCTTTCCTTAAATGTCACATGGCATCATGTCTTTCAACATAATATATGAATTTTAATAGAATTACTCATAATTGTCCCTAAGCCAAGAAAAAAATTACCACTATGCTAAGAATAATGCATGATGTGGAGGTATCATCATAAAATACCCCACTCATCCATGAATATGGTGAAATTTATATATATTTCCAACTCAAACTCTGTGTTTCTACACAAATCGAAAAATGATATACTGGAAGCATTCTAGGATTCACAAAGATATAGTTTATTGGAGATAGACTTTGAAATATTTCATTTATCAATATACAACCCAAATATAAAAGAATTAGGACACATTAAGAAGATACACATTTCTTCATTATCACAACAAAAGGAGGAAATTAATCTACTGAATTAACCGCACAATAATTTAAAGCACATAACTCATATTTTTCTACTACATTGGTAGGTTGTTGAAATTTTCATAATAGACACTCATTAACTAATCTAATTTTTAATCTATAATGGTAATAATGATCATGCTCCTCTACGCCGTTATTTAACCAAATCAACACAACTTAACGGTCATGTTCCTCTACACCGTTAGGTGATGGTGGTGGATGAAAGGTTATCGATAAGAAAAAAGAACAATGCCTATTGAACTGTCTGTTCAAATTCTACAATGCCAAAAGATTCCAATCGAACAAAGGGTTGGGATTGTACAATGCCAAAATATTCCAATCTAATGGAGGGTGTAAAAAGCTTTTAAATTTAGATATCGTTTCCACTGGCCACTAAAATATTTTTTAATAAAAATATCATTATTGCCCTTTCTATTTGCATACATCTTGAAATTAGTAGGTATTACGTATTTCAATCAAGGTTTAAAATAAATTTTAAATTTTTTTAATAACAATATCATTATTGCCCTTGCATGCATCTTGAAATTAGTATTTATTACGTGTTTCAATCAAGGTTTAAAATAAATGTTTAAATATTTTTTAATAACAATATCATTATTTCCATTTCTACTTGCATACCTCTTGAAATTAATAGGTATTACGTGTTTCAATCGAGGTTTTGTGAAATTAATAGGCATTACCTAGTTCAATTAAGGTTTTCTATTCATACTATCGCTCGTTGGAAATTGATTTTCTAAGTAGTGAATGTGAAAAAATTGTTTTCTCAAACAATGGTTTGGTATTATTTAATTTTAATTATCTAATTATTGTATTGCTTTAGCTAATAACAATGCCGATTATTTAGTATTTTATTGTTTGGGATAATCATAATAATAAGATTTTTTGAAGTTCGCTAATAATATGTTGTAACACTAATTTAATAATCTAGTGAATTGTATGATTATGTTTAAATTTAAATTTAAACATTCGAGGGATCGGAGGCCCCCTCAAGGCTGCTTCCTTCCGAAGACTGATGGAGAAATCAAAGTTGGATATCATATTTCTCCAAGAGACCCTCACGTCCGATCAAATTTCCAGAGATTTCGTGCATCAATTTCGTTCTTCGTGGGTCACTGCGGCTGCAAGCTCCCTAGGAAACTCTAGTGGTTTGTTGGTGGCCTGGGATCCTGACCTCTTTGAGCTGAGACCTTTCCTGTCGAGGGGGGAATTCTATTGACAGGTCGATACTTAGCTACTGGTCAGGAGGTGGAGTTCCTAAACATCTACGACCCTTGCTTGAACAAACCACTTTTCTGGAAACACCTGGTAGACAGCGGTCTGCTCTCCTTACCAAACCTCATTCTTCGAGGAGATCTAAACATTATTTTGACGACATAAGAACACTGGGGAGGATCCTTCTTACTGGGTCCCACTGAAGCCTCCTATAGAGATACCTTCGCATCAAACAACCTGATCGATGTCCAGCCTCCCTGTCTGGTTCCAACATGCCGAAAGGCGCGTTCAGGTAAAGAGGCCATTGCCAGACATCTGGATCAGTTTCTTGTAGCTGATGCTTTCTTGAATTCTTCTACTTTTCCATCCTTGTGGGTGGAGTTTCCCTTCGTATCCAATCACGCCCCAATCCTCCTTCAGCTGACGTCCCCCGCGCTACACCGATCGACTCCCTTCAAGTTTAATTATCATTGGCTTCAGTATGAGGACTACTCTGCCTTAGTCCATGGGGTCTAGATAGACCATCATTTTCTTGCTGAAGACAACCCACAGCGACGACTTGCCTGGAAACTTAAGGTTATCAAATCAAAATCGAAATCGTGGTTTATGGATTTAAAATTAGCAGAAAAGGCCCGATTAAAAGAGATGGAGTCGGAGATTACAAAGCTCATCATTACATCAACTATTTCCGCCTTGTCTGTGGAGGATACAGCTAGCCTTACATCACTAGAATCAAATAGAGCCTCCATCCTGCAGGAGTAGGAAAAGGCTTGGAGATTGCGCAGTTGTGCAACATGGCTAAAGAGCGGAGACTATAATTCCAAGTTATTTCACAAGATGGCAAGTTTTAACAGGAGTAAGAAAACTATTTGGTCTATGGTCAGCAACGGGGATGGGACCATTTGAGGGCAGGAAGCGCTAAAGGCGGTGGTAGCCACTCACTTTAAACAATAATACAAAGCTTCCAACAACCTAAATCTCCTTGACAAGGCCTCGACTGCTGGCCTTTTCCTACATTTTATTTCTGCAGAAGCTGCTTCCGAGATTTTTAAACCCGTTACACTTTCAGAGCTCAAAGACATTCTGATACATTTTAAAAAGGAGAGAAGTCCAGGGCTGGATGGCTGGACAACAAAATTTTTCATTTTCTTTTTTGATCTCATAGGCATGGATCTTCACCAGATGGAGGAAGACTCTTGTATTAAAGGTAAAATTTATGGAAACCTAAATGCTACTTTCCTGGTCCCGATCCCAAAAAACAATAACTCGCTCTCTTTCAATGATTTTCGACCGATCTCCCTCTGCAACCTCATCTATAAGTTAATCTCGAAAGTCAACTCTAACAGGATCAATCCCTTCCTTGGAAGGAGTCTATCGGTCGAACAACTCGGATTCCTAAAGGGAAGAAGAATCCAGGATGCTATCAGAGCAGCCCACGAGTGCATCCACAACATCAAACAGAAAAATTTAAAAGCACTGGTCATGAAACTTGACCTCAAAAAATCTTTCAACAGCATTGATTGGGACTTTCTGAGGCCTATGCTACATGTTGTTGGTTTTGATGACAAGCTTACAAATTGGATTCTAGCGTGTGTCACTAGTGCCAATTTTGCAGTTATAATAAATGGAG
Source organism: Picea mariana (assembly GCA_032191745.1). Taxonomy (NCBI): domain Eukaryota; kingdom Viridiplantae; phylum Streptophyta; class Pinopsida; order Pinales; family Pinaceae; genus Picea; species Picea mariana. Next base: position 20,357 of record JASDQU010096860.1, on the reverse strand, counting down.
AGGCCACAAGTTTTTTTAAAAGTGAGAGGGGCCTCCGTCAGTGATGCCCACTCTCCCCCTATCTCTTTATTTTTATCATGGAAGGCCTCAGCCTCCTTCTCACCAAAAGCTTCACTGAACACCAAATCTCCGGCATTAAAGTTGCAAAGTTCATAAATATCGTTCACCTTATGTTCATCGACAATGTTCTCCTCATGACGAAAGCTGATCTAGCGGAGTGGACTGTTATCCAAGATGTGCTATTTCACTTCTGCTCGGTCTCGGGACTTTCCATCAATCACTCAAAATCCTCAGTCCACTTATGGGGACTATCAGAGGCTGAACTTCATAGTCTCAAACATTCCATTCCTTTCACTTTTATTGACCTGAGTGAAGGTTTCAGGTACCTTGGGTTCCAACTCAAGCTGGGAGCCTCCTCTCCCGAAGATTGGCAGTGGCCTGTTAAACCTTTTGAAAGAAAAATAGGCGGCTGGTGTAACAAATGGATTTCTCTTTGTGGTCATCTCACCCAACTTTAAATAAGTGCTAGAAAGCCTGGCGGTTTTCTAGATGACCTTGGAGAGGATTCCTAAAAAGATCATCAATACTCTCCGAAGACTCTCTTCCAACTTTCTGTGGAATGGCCATGGGAGTAAACACAGTTTTCACCTCTACATTTGGGAGACATTGACAAAACCTAGAAAGGTAGGTGGATGGGGTCTAAAAAACCTACCCACCTTCAACACGGCCCTCTTGGCTAGTTCTTTTTGGAGAGCTGTTACTCACAACATCATTTGGCACCAAATTTTATTGGAAAAATACCTAGGCTCCCTGCAACTCTGTGAATGGCTTCATAAGCCAACCCTTCAGCTGAAGAGGGCATCCACATTCTGGAAGGGCCTGGTTGCTTCCTCTCTTGTAATTCTCCATTGTTTTCGATGGAAGTCGGGCTCTGGCACAGAGATTAAAATCGGAAGGGATATGATTATTGGCCTGGAGGACAGATCGCTTCTCCCTCCAACTTTGTGTTCGAAGCTCTGCTCTTTAAATTTACTACACATTTCACAAGTTAGAATTTCGACTAGAACCCCCTCTCTCCCAGATAATTGGATGGGATGTAGCGAGCTATCATTTAATGGGCGGTGGGCAATTGAATGGAACTGTTTCACTTCTGCACTTAAAAGTGTTGGCATCTCCCCTGTAGATGAGCCATATTCTTTGTTGTGGGCAGGAGGGGATGCTTCAGGCATCTTATCTATAAATAATATCTATGATGCACTTCTAAAACAAAAATATCTCGGACCCAATTTCACTTGGTTCCGTCAGCTTTGGAATTGGAAGGTTCCCCTAAAATATAAACTTTTCGTTTGTCTTGCAGGCAAAGGAAAGATCTTAAATTGGGAATCACTTCGTCGGAGAGGATGGGAAGGGCCCGAAATCTTCCCTCTCTGTCGCCATGAGCCGGAAGACATACACCATCTTTTGATTCACTGTGAGTTTTTGATGGAGGTATGGAACAGACTGTGAAAACATTATAATCTTCCTTTCTCCTAGAGTAGAGACACAATCTTTGATTGTTTCAACTCATGGCACTTAAATAACTCCACTCTGATTTGTTTGGCTGCCCACGTCAGCTGGAAACTCTGGATCGAAAGAAATAGAGAACTGTTTGAGGATCGACCTCCTTCCATCATGGTTGTTTTTTACAGAGTCCCGACGACCTTCAACTGGCAGCCGTCAATAGTAAAGCCCTTCCTCTACAAATCCATTGACCTTAGTCTACCTGAAGGGTACACCCTTGCATGCTTTGACGGAGTGACCTAGTCAAATGGTTTCTACTCTGGGGCTGGAGGTATTTTCAAAGCTCAGCCGTCGAGTATCACAAAGTGGTTTCTCAACTGTGGTCCAGGAACAAATACTAAAGCGGAGCTCATGGGGTTTTGGACTTCCCTCTCGATAGATTCTACTTGGTCCATCAATCATTTTCTCATCCGCGGCGACCCGAGATTCATCATCAACTAGATTACTCAAAAATCCAAGCTTCATTCAATCCACGTCGAATACTGGAAACAAAAAACACTGGATCTATCCAAAAGTTTCACAAACATCAGCTTCCATCACATTTCCAGATCTTACAATAGTGAGGCGGACGCTCTCTCAAAAAGAGCGTTAAATGAGAAGGTAGAGAACCTCTCGATATTCCATTGCGATAGTGGGATCGAGAGTCCTATTTCCCAATTTAGCATCTACTGATCGTTGAATGTTTTTCCTCTTTACTTTGATAGTTTTGACAGTTTTGACAATTTTCTTTGAATGCTTCTGAAAAGCGATTTATGGTGATTGTATCTCATTGTTTTTACAGTATTCGAGGGTCTTGCCTTGAAGCATGGTTGTTAGTGTTTTTGTATTGGTCATTTTTTCACTGTTATTGTGAGCCAACCATAGTCCATAGCGCACCGTTGTTTCACTGTTCTTTTCCTTGTAAATGATTTTATACCTTATATAAACTCGACAAAAAAATTTCATGGAATTTTTTTTTTAAGAAAATGATCATGTTAATGTCGTGAATTGTATGGACATGCTTAAATTTAGGTTTAATAAGATGATCATGTCAATGTTGTATGGAATTTTTCAAAATAGTAAAAATAAGATTAATAAAGATTTTCTCAAATTACCTTTAGGAAATATGCTCTTCACAAATAGAATAGGGATTAATGACTAGCACTTCCTTTACAAAGTGTTTAAATGATTTTATTGAGTTTATTATTTTCGTAGTCTAAAAGTTCTACCTTTTTTCCTTTGGGATTTCTATTTATTTTTGTCAGAAATTCGGTAAAAATGTGTTTGACTTGCATATTTGAGTGTATAAGTTTGTATAATCCAGTTGCCTTAGGGGTTTTTCAACAAGTTGAATCCATTTATGCATTTAGAAATGCAATTTAAACAACATAAAATTGTGAGTTCGTCCCTATTTATAATATTTTATTCCAACTAAAAAGACCAAAACTTAGAAAAGGTAGACAATGTATCTTATTTTAGAATTTGTTTTCCTCATTCATAAAATAAAGCAGTTTCTAGTCTCTAACCTACGAGACACAAGGAAAAATTCCACTATAGGAGGACGACTTGTTCCTTTGAAAATATCTTTCATTTCATTTAAAAGCACATGACATCATTTATTTCAATATAATCTATGAATTTTTCTACAATTACTCATAATTGTGCATAATCCAAGAAAACAAACACCAAAATTATCTTCCTTTCCGAAATCTAGTAAAGGAGGATGTGTTTTCATTCTCTTACCTTTAATTAAAAAACATGGCATCATGTCTTTCATCATAATATATGAATTTTAGTATAATTACTCATAATCCCCCCTAACCCAAGAAAACAATTACCACTATGCTAAGAATAAGGCATGATGTGGAAGTATCATCATACCATACCCCCACTTGTCCATGAATATGGTGTAGATACTTATATAGATTTTCAACTCAAACTCCTAGTTTCTCCATAAATCAAAAGATGATATAGTGGAATCATTCTAGGATTCACAAATACATATTTTATTGGAGGTAGACTCTAAAATCTTTCCTCTACCAATACACAACCCAAATATATAAGGATTAAAAAACATTAAGAGCATGCATATTTCTTCATTCTCACAACAAAGAGAAGATATCTATCATACTTTTTTGGTATGTAGTTGGGATCAAGTAATAAAAATGATTAACTCAAATATTTTAATGTAGAAACCTACAGAATGGAAATTTCCTAATAAAATCCACATTATGAAAATTTATTTTTCTCCTTTATAAAGTTTATAAAGTTAAACATACGATGACTTGAAATTTATTTTTCTCCAAAATCTTTATAAAGTTTAACATAGGATGGCTAGTTAAAAGAACGTGGTGGGACTAAAATATCCTATAAAACCATAATTTATACAATTTAAAAATAAACCTTTATGTTATCAATTAATTTATACAATTTAAAAATAAACCTTTATGTTATCAATCAATCATGACCCTCAGACGATATGAGAGAAAGTGAGTTCTAAGGATGGAAGGATTATGAAGAATATCATACCAAATAAATTTACTCAAGGTCTTGAGCCCTGCTCATATTATCAATCCTCTTCAATATAGATAGTGCAAAAACTAATATATAATCAAATAATGAGGATTTATTTTGATCAACTATGTTGTGTAGCTTAAAATTACTTACGTGCCTTGAATCTGCTCGAAAACCAATATATAATTAAATAATGAGGATTTATTTTGATCTGTTTTGTAGTTTAAAATTACTCACATGCCTTGAATCCGCTCGAGATCTTGAGCTCTCCTCATATTATCAACCCTAAATATAAACAGTGGGAAAACCAATATATAACTAAATAATGAGGTTCTATTTTGAACAACTATGTTTTTTACTTTAAAATTTCCCACAAGTCCTCAATTTACATAATCTACATAGTTATTGGTTTAAGTCTAGTTAATTTTAATTCATATTTTGAAATTCCATCATAATAGTTATTTTTTAATTTCAATACACTTTACATTTTTTTTATGATAATTAAATTAATTTGATAGGGATAAACATTAAAAATCATTAAGGTTCTCAAATTATCTATTTTTTTTTGGGTTACTCATCTTTGATATTAATTTGATAATTCTTGATTAATAATATTCCATAAGGATCTATGAGCCTCTTTGTAAACCATGAGCATATTTTATGAGTGGATTTCTAAATATCCCTATATAATTCAAAGGGAAGCCAATTAAGATCATAAATTTAGCATCCACCATGATTTTGATTAATTTAACTAGCTCTTATATTGGAACAAGACAATGCAATTGAATATTTGGTGACCCCAATGGCTTGGATTACATCATGTATTTACAAATTTCATTCCTTCTTCAATCCTCCATCTAAGGCTTAAAATGATTTCATCTATATATAGTCTTCTTATCCCTAAGATGTTTTTTTTTAGATTGAGATGAGGAGGATGTGTTTTCATTCTCTTACCTTTCATTAAAAAACATGGCTTCATGTCTTTCATCACAATATATGAATTTTAGTATAATTACTCATAATTCCCCCTAACCCAAGAAAAATATTAGCACTATGCTAAGAATAAGGCATGATGTTGAAGTATCATCATACCATACCCCCACTTGTCCATGAATATGGTGCAGATATTTATATAGTTTTTCAACTCAAACTCCTAGTTTCTCCATAAATAAAAAATATGATATAGTGGAATCATTGTAGGATTCACAAATACATATTTTATTGGAGGTAGACTCTGAAATCTTTACTTTACCAATACACAACCCAAATATGAAAGGATTAAAACACATTAAGAGGATGCATATTTCTTCATTCTCACAACAAAGAGAGGATATTTATCATACTTTTTTGGTATGTAGTTGGGTTCAAATAATAAAAAGGATTAACTCAAATATTTTAATGGAGAAATCTACACAACGACGTTGGTTAGAATTTCTTAGTGAGTACGAATTCGAGATTACTTACATAAAAGGAACAACGAACCGAGTGGCAGATGCATTGAGTCGAAGACCATGCATCTTTTTGGTGTTGCCTCTTCAGACAAATCTACATGTAAAAATTCTAACTTTACCACATGAGAATGACTGGTACAAAGAGGTCAAGGATTTTATCGGACAAAACACAATGATGGTACCAAGATTTGAAGCATTTACGTTTGACGAAGATGGATTATTGAGGTTTAAAAATCAGCTTTACATACCATCGAACGACAAGTTGAGGAGTTCGATCCTAAATGAGGCTCACAGAGTAGTCTACATGGCTCACCCGAGAGTCACGAAGATGAGGGTTGAGCTTAAACCCTTATTCTTCTGGAATGGATTGAAGGAAAACATAGTGAGCTAGGTGGCTAGATGTCTAGAATGTCAATAGGTGAAGGCTAAACATAGACATCCAACAGGACTACTACAACCACACACAATTTCGGAATCAAAATGGGAGGTCATTTCGATGGATTTCATTGTTGGATTTCCACTGACGACATGGAGACATGACTCGATTTTTGTGGTACTCAACACTCTGACAAAGAATGCTCATTTTACTCCTGTGCGTACAACATATTAGGAACCTGACATAAATAGAGTTTTCATCAATGATATGTGATTTTTCATGGCATGCCTAAGAAGATTATATCCAATCGAGGATTGATGTTTACTAGATGATTTGGAATAGTTTCCAAGAAGCCTTGGGAACCCAACTTAACTTTAGTATTGTGTAACACTCGGAAACGGACATGCAAACCGACAGGCCTTGGAAGACATGTTGCGCATGTATGTGATGGACCAATAAAAGCATTGGGAAGAGTTCTAGCCACAGGTAGAATTCACTTGTAGCAACTATTACCAAAGCATGATTAAGATGGCGCCCTTCAAGTTTTTTTATGGTTGACCGTGTTGGACTCCTTTGAGTTGGGATCAAATTGACGATAGGTCCCTGGTGGGACTGGAATCGATCCAAGAAATGGAATATTAAATATAGACTATAATACAAAGGATCAAGGAAGCACAGGATCTACAAAAGAATTATGTCAATGTGCGTCGTGTCGACCGTAGTTCCAATGTGACGATCGAGTATTTTGCAGTTGAAATTCCATAAGAGTTCGATCAAGTTTGGAAAAGGGGATAAACTATCTCCTAGGTTTGTGCGATCCTACGAGATTGTGGAAAAGACAGGATTGTGGCGTAATGACTCTAGCCTTTCCTAATTTTGAGGTGTATGCAGAATGCATTTCACGTCTCTGTTTGAGCCTTTATGATTAGTTAATCTACAAATGTTTTGACTTGAGCACTTCTCCAGTGTCGGACTAGGGTGTGCTCACGGCTGAGCCGATCCGGATCCTAGATCATCGCATTCGACAGCTATGACATCAAAAAATAGATGAGGTCAAGGTTCAGTGGGACAACTATAGTCCGCGCTCGGCGACCTCAAACGATGCATATGATATGTACCATCAGTTTCCATTTTTGTTGGATAGACACACTTATGATACTATGATACACATTATTTTGGCACTTATATATTGTAAAACTTAGGGACAAATTTTAGACCAAGAGGGGGTGTATGTAACATCCCACTCTTTCCCGCCTTGAGTGAACTTATTATTTGAGGACACTTGCTTGGAAGTGATCTAGATTATTATACTATTGGGCATTTGATTATCATACGAGGCATTATGGATATGATGAGATGTTACTTTGTTGTATTGATATAGATAGGTGTTATTGACTCGGTTCTCCTGAGCATGTAGGATTTTGGACCTGAAGGATGCAGAGGCATCGCTGAGACCCTTGGACTCTGGACTGAGTCAGGGAGTGGATTATTGGGGTTTGATTGTTGTATATATGACCTATGTGCATCTGATTAGATGTTATGATTATGAATTTTATTTCTCACATCATCCGTTGATGATGCAGGATGACGATAGCTTACCGAACAAATTCACATGTGGAGTAAAGGGGTCATGAACGACTACCAAAGGCATTGAGGGAGATGTGTGGATAGTATCCCTGCCACAGCCTAATGGCACTCCTATCATGACTCAAACTGTAGATTAACGATTACCTAGTTCGAGAATACCCACAATGTCATGAGGGAAGATGCGACAGTCGCTCATGATGATTCTAAGGGGCACGCAATAAGGCAGGGGCCTTATTCCTTAGAGGCCATTAGTCTCCCATAAGATCACCTGGTGGAGTATTGAATCTAGGGGTTTTTGATGTCTACCAAATCATTCAAGAGGCAAGTGGCACCCTTGGAGCACGTAGTCTATCTTGAAGGGAACATCGCACAAGAAAAATTAAAAGAGGCGAGTGACACCTTTGGAGAACGTAGTGCATCTTGAAGGGCAAGATGTGCAAGAGAAACAAAATGAGGCGAGTGGCACCCTTGGAGCACCTAGTGTGTCCTGAAGGGCATGCCACATTGTTAACTAATAAGAGAATAAACCTATATGGCCTTATAAGGAATAACGTGATAAGAAAGATTCAAAAACAAGTTCCCTAATAAAATGTCTCCCAACCTCAAAAATTAAAATCTAGGTCTAATGTGATATTTTTGGTAAAAAATAAAAATAATAATAATCATCATTAAGTTTCTTTTTGGTAAGAAACTTGATTAAATTATTAAAATAAAATGATTGAGGGAATTAAAATTAAAAAAAAAGAAATGATTTTTTTTGTTAAACATGCTAATTAAAATTTATTAATTAAAAAGAAAAAGGAGAAAAAGATAATTTTCTACACTTACTAATTTGAGTTTAGATAAAAAGGGAAAGAGGGAAATTAAATTATTGAACAATAAATTAAATGGGAATTTGGGAAAGAAGTGACTTAGAAATTATATATAAAGGAGATAGGAGGAGAAGGATGGATCTCTTATGTTATGTGTAATGTTACGCTGCAGAATTTTAGACTTGACTGACTTATCTTGTGCAAGTTGGGATACCCAACTCGATGAGGAGTGGTAACTCAGTCTTGCGAGGTGATATGGGAGCTAGTTGTTATGTGGTTCAGTTTGCATGGCCCCTTTGTGGCTTGTGGGGATAAGGGGGAAGAAGAGTACCCCTAGCATTGGCTGGGAGGTACCGATGAAGTCTCATCGATCGACAAGCGGGAGATCCATGGAGCACGGGACAACGAATCAGAGTGGATGGCTTGGGCTACGGTACGCATACTCTTATTCAGTATGGTAGACTATTGTTGACTTTACACTTTCATATCTATACTTTTAACTATGTCAATAAGGTGTTTGACTTAGAATTTTAATTGAGAACTTAAATTTCCCCATAGCCTTAACCTTGCCGCTTGACTTGACTCCCTTAGCATTCAATCGCTGAATGTCATGAATTTCCTATTGATTTTTATGAAGATATTATGCCTGGTCCTTGTCCTCATCCCTAGTTCGTCAGTCCAGACCTAAAAAGTCGGCCATGAGCCGAATCGATGGTCGTCACTGTGGTGTATAGTGACCTATAGATTCTAATGCCCTACTTTTCTGTGTGTGGATGATGAGGAAATGTTGTTTCCCAACTTTCTACCCCTATTGATTTTTTTCTGTTGATGGCTTTTCCTGCGCCCTATTGCGATTGATTACCTCCATGATTGTTTTTCCTTTCCGGCGGTGAACCGCTTATTATCCTCTATGCTTGACATTTTCGTTTTGATGCATTCCTGGTTAAGTAACTCTGTGTTTTCATTACCTCTCCTGGAAATTTAAGTCTATTTTTTTCATGAACTATTCCTCTGCGTTTTTAATGGATGATCTCTATTTTTAATGAGATGATCCTATTCATTTTTAATGAATTATTCCTCTGCATTTTTAATGATTGATGTATGTGTTTGATGAGTTCATCCTCTTCATTTTTCACATAAGTTGATCCTTTCATTTTTCTCTGTCCTTCCTCAATTTATCAACTCGACATATCTTGGAATACTTAACTCTGCGACTCTCATTTTTTTTTACTGCTCCTGCTCCTCGATTTTATTGGCATCAAGCCCAACCTTACTCCACAATTCACCCCACTTTTGATTGGTAGACTCTCTGCAAATTTAAATATCATAGAACCAGATTAGTGTCCAAATAAGCGAATTAATATACATTAAACTTATGAGTGGACAACTAACTTAATATTCATTAACACAAATTTTTACATGTAAGGCTGACTGTGAAATTGATACTTATTTACACCAATTGAAACATGTCGTGTGACGAAAAAGGTAACGAGATATACAACTAAATTATTTTATTTATATAGACAACAAAATTTATTTTTATTGGACAACTATTGGTTATACCTAGCCATTTTGGCCATTTTAAGACTGAAATTTTTGGTTGTTTACCTGGGGATTTTGACCATTTTAAGACTGAAATCCGTGGTTGTTTACCTACGTCAAATGTGTTTTCATTTATTTATTACCTGCATTGAATGTGTTGTCATTAATTATTACCTGTGTTGGGATATATGATGCATTGGGTGTATGATCATGTATTACTGCATCTTTATAAGCATAGATGAGATAGGGATCCATTTGTATGACAACACTTATATTTGGATGACATCCCAAGTTAATAGATTTAAATAGTGCATAAAAACGATACCCAATCTATAGATTTAGGCAACGATTTCTTTGGAGGAATAAAACAGCCAGTGACTAATTGGAGTTACAGAAACATTCAGACACAAATTGTATAATTTAGATAGTGAACATATATTTATATCTACACCATATTGATCATGTAATTACTCCACGATTCCCTCTTTTAATGTCTACGTCCCTGGGCAATTTGTTGTGTTTCAATACTTTTTTTTAGACTGCATTTCATCTTGTTTCCAGACAACGAGTAACTCATCTTGTGTAGTACGCTTTTCTCTGTAGGTTAGCAATGCCTTTAATGTACAATTGAAAGACAACGTTGTATGTGTAATGTCAACATTTAGGTGAATGAGGGATTATGTTAGGCAACATCCTTTGGTGTGTCATCATTGGGGATAGCATTATGAAACTATGCGTTTTGATTATCCTGTTAGCTCCACATTCGCATGTATTTACTAGACTGTGATACCATACCCCAAATCGACAGCATCAACGTATCAAACTATTTCGGCAAGGACCTTCAAGAGACATCAAGTTTTACTTAAAAGAGAACAAATTCGAATATTGATAGCAATTTCACGATCGCAAATTATCCCTTGCTATATTTTTAGTGATCGTGATTTAATGATTGCGATATTTCCAGTATTGATATAATGGTATGGATAGCGTTTAAGGGTAGTGAGATCAAAATAGTGAGTTAATGATTGTGATATTTCTGGTGTTGAGATAATGAGATAATGGTTGTGATTTATGTACACATAGATAACGTTTTTAGTGATGACATCATTTATATGTTGGATAATGTTATTATATTGATATTTTTATGCTAGACAACCCTTCATATGAATTCATCGTAGATCTTGTAGACAACAATATTATATTATCTTAAAGGCAGGTTTCCTAATTGTCCAGTTGAAAGACAACAAATTCCTCTTTAGCAAATTACCCTTCCGATGTTGGATTTGGAAGATAGTTACACTAAGATAATTGTTGGTTATGATTATTTTAGGGTGTACGGGGAGTCGTATGCTACAACAGAATTCCTGGCACAATAATTTATTTTGTTGTAGGAATGTTATGGTAGTCAGGTTTCCTTATGTTTTATGGACTGGTCGATTGGGGCTTGGGTCAGTCGTCCTGTTGTTTGACAGAGCCTTTGGTCTCCTGACATGTTGAATCCTTCTGGGATATTGATCTAGATGTGTCGTGTTGCACCTTAGTTACTGTCGCTCCTATTGCCTGGTGACGACATGATTCCAAATGAGGGGATCATTCTGTGCACTAATGAGTAGAGGCGAATGATAACTTGGACGAAGTCCGTGTTGTCCGTTGTGGGTGTTTTTCATTGTAGTTATTTTTTTTTCTTTCGTGGTAATGCCCTCATGCGTTCGGTTGTACGCCTTAGAGGTTCTAGTGATTAGTTGTCAAGGCTATTGTGTCAGGATTGCGAATGTTGTCCCTTAGGTTGTAGGCATGCTCATGTTTGCGTCGGGAGGGTAGTCCTTTCTCCTTGTTGTTTTATGCATATTTCGCCCATCTTCTCTTGCGATAGTGCGTGGAGTCATAGTTGTCTGTTACCTATTCGACGAGTGTGGTGCCCACCATCAAGTGTGTTTTCTAGCTGTAATCGTCGTTGTCATCCTGTTTATAAATATAAAAAAAATCGCACTTTCTGCTTCGCTTGTAGTCATAATGAGGGGTCGTTACATCTCTCTCTCTCCCCGCCCCCCACCGCTCTATATTTATATGTCCCTCTCTCACACCCAATTTCTCTCTCTCTCTTTCTCTCTCTCTCTCTCTCTATATATATATATATATATATATATATATATATATTCTCCCATTCCCTCTCTGACTCCCTTCTTCCCTGCCTCTCTCTCCCCTCCCTCTATCTCTCCCATTCTCTATCACACTCTCCCTGCTTCCCTTCACTCCTTTGTCT
>JASDQU010096859.1:3152-19190 GCA_032191745.1 Picea mariana | reverse complement strand
TTTATAGCACCTCTTTGAGGTATTGTGCAACCAACTTGTAGTGTGAAAAGAGGCTAATTAGGGAATTTTTAGGTCTTTAACCAGCCACCCAGTCGGATCCAATCCAGATTTGAGTGTCAAATCAACTTGGAAGATGAACCAGAAAAGGGTGGGAGGTCGACCAGTCTCATAAATGTGTCGTTCTCACATGTGCGTGGCTTTTAGCGACCACAGTCGTGCATCGAGCGCATGTGCGCTTTTTCGGCGTTTCTGTTTTGTGCATGTGCACACGCGCCCTGTGCAGTCATACGCACTTTAATTTTATCATTGGTTGCATAGTTTTTGACCCTTTGGAAATGATTTTGTGGTAATTTTGGTCCATGGGTGACCTTATAACTGTTTGACGATGTTGGATTCTTGTAACCATTTGCGGACGAAATTTCAGTGATAACATATGCCCCCTGATGGATGAGGTTAGGAGCATACGTATAGCTGAAATTCATCAATGTTTCTTCTACTGAGAGTGTCGTTGTAAGAGAGTAATAGTGAGAGTGTCAAGAGTTACCCAATGGAGGGAAAAAGGAACCTGTAGAACCCAACCTTCCATAAGGTGTGTAAAAATAAACTTTGTACAAACGAGGCAGGCATGCCCCATGTTTGTGTCATGTAACCCAAAAAGGAATGTTGTGTTGATGTAGACAATTGCAGCGCCCTTGAGGGCGGTCGTGATAAAGGCAGAAGACAATTCTGCAGAGGAACATACTTTGAACAGTAAGCAGTAATATCTGTAAGAAATATCATGGATGTGGTAGGCATTGATAGCCCAGCCAAGTTTAGAGGTATTCAGAAAATATAGGAAATAACTGCAATAGTCGCAAAGTAAGACCCACCGTAACATGAGAAAGTGTTGAAGTCGAATGTTACGGGGGTGAATGACATCAGGGAGCAATTGTGGTTCTCCCTGTGTCGTCCGAGACCTCTCATTGCAAAGGTAATGAGAGTGAAGATACTGTCGCCCTTCTAGAAAAACTGTGTTGATGTCGACAGAATGGGGGACGCGACTCCAAGAAGCAAAAGGGCTTCGTGAAATCCATTGGGTGAGGTTAGGAATTGAGAAGGTACATGGTTGAAGTCAAGATGTATGGAGACTCAAGACTGCCCTTGGTTGGGGGTATATGTGAAGTATAAGTGGTCGCAATCGTTTAACTAGGTCGAGTGTCAGGAGGACAACAAGACGTGGGATAAGTTGTGCTAGAGGCGGGACAAGGTAAACAAACTCAAAGGGCAGAGGTAAGTGGCTTGTGGGATACTCGGAGTAGATAGACAATGTCAACAGGATTAAATGAGAAGGAGTGCCCCAACCAAGGGCGACATGGGTTGCGTTTTCCAAAAAAGGAAAGAAGGGCGCCAAAGGTGACGCCAAAAAGGTATGTAAATGTTGGAAACAAAGGATTTTATACAATAAATAAAGAATAATTTGGGATGAGTGTACAAAAACAGAAACGGGTGCCCTAATGTAATATGGTTGGGCCAGTTAGGGAACCATTAGCTTGGAGAATTGGTGGAAGGTGGGGGCCCCATTGGTGGGTTTATGTATGAGGTAGATGAAATGGAGGGAAATTTACAGAGGAGCAAACTGATTGTGGATGAAATGGAGGGTTCATGATACTGTGGAGGTGCAGTCAAAATAGAACCTTGGAAGAGATAATCTAGGAATCCATTGGGAAAGCAAGAAAAATGAGGAGAAGGAGCATGTGGCTGATTCACGACATGATGTAAGACTATCAGGACTCCCATCCCTACAAGGTTGAAAAACAGCATGAGTGTCAAAGTGAAAAAGGGTGCTATGAATGGGAAAACTCATGTGGGGGAGAGTGCTACAGGGTGACAGTACCTGATATGCAATGGAGGTGTCGGTACTGCAGAGACGGAGGTGGGGATCCTAGAGGCAAATGTCAGAGGGTGTGACTGGAGATGCAATTGAGATTCAGAGGGAATGTTTACATGCTAGTGTTGATTATTACCTGAAAGGGCTGTGTGGATGTATGATGACCAAGTACCTACACACATGAAAACCAAATACCTGTCATGAACAATATATGAAGAGAATCGATCATATAAGTATTTATTTGATAATTTTGAATATGAGCATGCATACCTAGATGGGGTATGAAAAAATGGTGCCTCGGGAGCTAAGGATGAAAACTGGCCTAGGGACTGTCTTGATGTAGATGACAGGATGTCAATCCCGTGGCTGAAGACGGATCGAAAAACGCACACTCGGAGCTTCCAAAATGGTGTTTGGAAGTTTGGTGGAAAGGCCTATATATAGTTGTAGGGCCCATATTGTCACCTCATTTGTACTTGCTGCCAGAGTGACTAGACTAGAGGTATTCAGAGGAGATTTGGAGATTACGGGAGGATGAGGCAACTGATCCAAGACAAGCGAGTTTTAGGTTAGTGGTCTTATCATCTTGCATAGAAGTAGGTTTTCAATTTATGGGCAGGGCCGTACAGGGGATTTTATGGGTGTGGGCCCCCAAGTGCGTGGGAGATCCAGAAAAATGCGTGCATGGGTGCACGCCTGTTATCCAGATAGTCGCTCATGGGGGCATGCATTTGGGAAATAAAGGTATGCATGATATGCGTGCCTGTGTGCTACATAGCTGCGCATGGGTGCACGACAATATAATGGACAGGCGCATTGTGATGCGTGCCTATGTTTGTGACAGGGGCGCATGGAGGCGCCCCTGTAGGATGGGAAAGAGCGCTCTTATGCACGCCCATGGGCTAGAAAGGCACGCATATGTGCGTGTCTACGAGGTGAACATGCGCGCATATGTGCGCGCCTATAGGTTAAACAGCCGCACCTTGGGGAAAAGATGATGGGTGTAAAACTTAGCTTTTTTAATGTTTTTTATGGTCAATATGGCTGACCTAGGACTGTATTATGTGGTTGCAGGTGATCATTTGCATGATGTTGGTCCGTTAACGAGAGCGGGACTGGTCACAGCTGAGGGATGTCGTGGCTCTTGAGGAGCCAGGGGTTCATGCTATTTTGGTATCCTGTGGGTTGTTGAAGTTCTTTGAGTGCCCGTTGATACGGGCGCAGGAGTATCTCCTGCATTTTATTATCTGGATGTGGAGTCCAGACCTGCATTGCTTTATGGTGCGGGGAGAGCAGATCGCCTTCACTACGGTGGAGGACATATAATTTATGACTGGGCTCCCTTTTTGGGGAACGCCCCTACCGGCGAAGCCGGTGTTACCCACGGATGTGTCGTTAGCAACCTTGGGCCGGAGGTATTTCTCGAGGGAGAACTACATGTCGGTCTCCGTCGTGAGCATCGGGGCGATGGATGCTCTAGCGCATCGCTATGTAGCAGTGATGATTGTGAGGGTGTATGGGTCCCTTGCGACTGAGCAGATCAGTGGTGGTTAGCTGAGGGCTATGGGGAGGGCATTGGCTGGGGAGCACTTTGCCTGGGAGTTGACGCTACATGCCCGGATGGTAGGGCAGTTGGACAGATGTCGGTTTACCAACACTCGGGACTTTGCTTTTGGGTCCATCTTAGTGGACTGGTTTTTGGAGAGGGTGCCTATGTTGCGTCCTAGGATTTTATAGGGCGCTCCTGGTGCACGAGAGCCGTGCCTGAGGCGATGGTTGAAGATTTTGGTTTGCCACGGTAGTGGCCAAGGCAGCCATTTTTTCACAGCTGAGGTAGCACAGGTGTGGCGGCAGATGCCGCAGGTTATACTGTAGTATCCATATGCGAGTGTTGACTTCTGGGGTGATCCGGACATGGTGTTACCTCCAGGGGAGGTGTTTGATCACCGAGGTATGTTTATGAGTTTGATATGTTGTTTTTTTTTTTGAGATAGCATGACCTATGTATTTTTTATAGATGTTGATACTATCGTTTGATTGTTTGTATGTGCAGATGTGGGACCTCGTGGGTGCGAGGTTGAGATGATGAGAGTGTCGACCCACCAGGAGCCGGGGAGACCACCGCGGGGAGAGTCACAGGGAGGAGAGAGACATCAGTGCGAGGACGCTGAGTTGAGACCATCTGGGGAGGAGAGAGCAACCAGGAGACGTCAATTTGATGACCCAGGTGTTGGGTCGAGATTTTGAGGATATTCGCCGCCACCTGGAGGTGATACTACAGGGCGTGCCTAAGGGCATGTGGTCGTGCATCCAGGATGAGGGAATCCTAGAGCAATGTGTGGGAGTTCCACCGATGTGGCAAACCGTGGTGCGACGAGCAGCAGTAGCAAGTGCTGTGATGACCGGACGGTTACCTCCCGGTCTGGAGGGACCAGTAGTGGGTGGAGGACCACCTCCTGAGGGAGGGGCAGGAGATGGTGCTCTAGACGCACCTTGAGTGTTGCTCTATGTATTTTTGTATTTTTGTATATAGGTTGGTGAGCCCATTTTGTACCGAGGTGTTTCACTGACCTGTGGATTGTGGATATGATGGTTTTGTATGTAAACATTTTGATGGCACTGGTGACCGATTTATATATATATGAGTATACATTTTGCGATCTATGTGATGTTTACATGTATTTTTTCATGTGTTGATGACGTCTAATTTATATATGTTGTGACAGTTTTTGATATGTTTATGTATGTGTAGAGGTATCTTGATGTGATAAATGCCAATCTAACACAATGTTAGCTAAGTTATCTGTAATTTGATTTAATTGTCTTGGAATATGTGTAAATGTAATGAAATCAAAATGTCGAGATAACAGTCTAACTTGCAGGTATTTGTGAAAGAGGCAAGGATCGCAGACGCATTACACATTTTTGAGTTGGAGGACGACTAGTTGAAAGTCAAGAAAGACGCTAAGGTGACGAATATGATGATGTTGGGCATTGGTGAGGAGGCCAATGACAATAGTGTATTTGGCTTGGTTGTTGGTTTTCGACCCCAAGCATATGCCGCCGGAGTGGAGCATTTCATGTGAGGGGGTATAGATGGCCCAAGCGGCCCAAGTGAGATTTTGTGTCCAACGGCTGGCACATCAGCGTAACCGATGTGGTAGGCCGGTGGAGGAGGCATCTGTCAATAGCACAAATGGTAGTTTAGACGTGAGGGATGGAAAAAAGATTAAAAACACTATAAAAGAAAATAACCTATAGTAGAATGACTACGCTTAGGCGTAAAATTTCTTTAAGTATAACCCGTTGATGGGTTCTTTGAGAGAAAGGACTTCGGGAGAGGCCAGGATGTATGCGCCTTTGGTGAGGCAATGTTGGATGATGTAGGGGCCATTCCATAGTGACTCAAATTTGACATGACCAAAGGTATCGTGAGCGATATTGTAAGCAAGAACGAGGTCGCCTTTGTGAAATGAGCGAAGGTTGACATGGCGATCAAAGGTGGCCTTTGACTATTTTTTAACTGCCTCATTGTTCTGTAATGAAGATCGACGATCTTCATCCAGGGACTCTAAGTGTAGCAAGCGCTGCTCCATTGGAGCAGTATCAGGTAATAGCTCAATTGCGGTGCGTAAGGTGGAAATTTCGCACTCGATGGGAAGAGTGGCCTCAACCCCATGGACTAGATGAAAAGGTGTGAAACCAGTGGTTGTTTTCATGGACGTTCGGTAAGCCCATAGCGTGGAAAATAACATATGATGCCAATTGGTCTTATGTTTATTAACTATGCATTGTAACATGGTCTTGAGGACCTTGTTAATTTCTTCGACCTATCCGTTAGACTGAAGATAATAGGGTGAGGCAAACTCATGAGAGAATCCCAACCGAGATGAGAGTTCGACGAAAATCTCATTCTCGAAGTGTTTCCCGTGATCAGAAACTAGTTGGAGTGGTACTCCAAAGCGGGATATGACGTGATTAAAGAAAAAACATGCTGCAGTGTCAGCGGTGTTGTTGAAGGTGGGCATAGTTTCAGCCCATTTTGTGAAGTAATCGATTGCGACAACAATGTATTTCTGTCCATTGTTGGATGGGGCATTACAAGTCATGAAGTCAATGCCCCATTTACAGAAGGGGCCTGTAGTAATGATTGGGTGAAGAAGAGCGGGTGGTGCTCGTGCTTTGGTGGCGTAAATCTGACATTGCTCGCATTGCTTCATGGCATGAATGCAATCGTGGAACAATGTAGGCTAAAAATAACCTACTCGGATGATTTTCGGAGCAGTGAACATTCCCAAAAGATGGCCCCAACAAGCATCGTTACGGTAGTCGTTTAAGACTCTATTGGCCTTGTCAATGGTCAAGCATCGACGAAGTATGGTGTCGACCCCTCACCGGTATAAGCTATCTCCGATGAGGAGATAGCGGGGGGCCTGGTGGCGAGCGATGATCATCTCTTGAGAGGTGGTTGCCAAATTTTTGGGTTCGGAGGTAGACGAGGAGGTCGCCATACCAAGGGTCATCTGAAGTGATGTAGAAGAGATATTCATCATGGAAGTTGGTATTGACGAGGTTACTGGTAGTATCAGAGGTAAATACCATGACAAGTTCGGCAAGGATGAGGGATTTCTTGCTCTTGGGTATTGAAAACTTGAGATCTTACTCCTGAAGGATAACGATCCATCAGGAAAATTTGCCATTAATTTGTCAACGACTGAGCAAGTATTGCATAGGGTTGGAATCGACTACAACCTTAGTTGTGCGAAGCAGAATGTAATGGCGTAGTTTCTTGACTGCAAGGACGACCGCAAGGGCTAGTTTCTCTTCGTGTTTATACTTCAGGGGTGGCCCTGAGAGGTTTTTACTAATGTAGTAAATAACATGCTCACGATCGTCATCCTTGATTTAAAAGAGAACTCTTGGTACTGAGACAGTTGAGGCTCAGATGTAGAGGATATAGTCGTGATTGTAGTCGGGTGCACTAATTAAAGGGGCATTGGAGAGTGCTAGTTTAAGATCGTCAAAGGATTTTTGGGCATGTTCATCCCAGTGGAATGGGATGTCATGGCAGAGTAAGTGAAGGAAACCGTGTGCTCGAGTGGCATAGTCTGGGATGAATCATCGTAGAAAGTTGGCTTTTCCTTGTAGGCTCTGTAGTTGGCGTAAATTCCATGGGGGTGGAATTTCGGTGATGGCTTGGACTTTGAGGGGGTCCATAGTAATACCACTTTGGGACATGATGAATCCAAGGAGGCATCCAGCGGTGACACAGAATACACACTTGAGAGGGTTCAAGCGGATGTTGTACTGATGACACCATTGGAAGACAATCCGTAAATCATCAAGATGTTGAGTGCGTTGTTTGGATCAAGCTGTGAGATCGTCCAAGTAAGCGAGGATGATATGAGCCAGATCATTAAGGATGTAGGTCATAGCCCATTGGAAAGTTGTGCCAGCGTTCTTTAGTCCAAAAGGCATGACATGATATGCAAACATACCCCAAGGGGTGGTGAATGTGGTTTTGTATTGATCGGCCTGGTGGATTTGAATTTGATTATAGCCAGAGAAACCGTCCATGAAGGATAGAGTCTCATGGCCTGCGCAATCATCGATAATTTGATTGATGAAAGGCGTTGGAAAGTTGTCTTTTGGACAGGCGTGATTGGGATCGTGAAAGTCCATGTAGACGCAGATAGTGCCTTTTTTTTTGTTAACGGGTACAAGGTTGGAAACCCATGAGGTATAGGATATGGGGTAGATAAACCCAGTCATGCGTAATTTGTCAATATCGGCTTTGATAGTCACTGCTTTGGATGGGTGTAGAGGTCGTTGTTTTTAACGAACGGGTGTAATGTCGGGCCAGGTGTCGATGCGATGTTCGACAATAGAAGGATCAAGGCCAGGCATTTTTGTGTATGACCAGGCAAAAATATCCTGATATTCTTGGAAGAGGGCTTTATAGGAAGGGATTTCTTGAGGAGTGCAAGCGGCGCCAATGGTGATTTCCTCAACGACTCCAGTTTTGATGGAAATATCTATTTTAATGGTCGGGGAAATGTTGGCCATGTTGCCTTCTTCAAAAGCATCAGGAGTCGGGATGGGGTTGTTGAACCAGTCGATGTCCCCTAATGGGATAAAATCCTTGGTTTCAACTGCGTATGTAGGGTTTTGGTTAGGAGGCGTGAAGGCTTCCTATGAAAATAAGAGCACTATGTGGTGTAGTGCATCCCATGGGTAGTCGGAAGTGCTTAGTTCCTCAAGTATGTCCTCGTCACAGTGAAATTGGCGGGAATACAAGGGGTCTAAAAGAGCGACATCGGTGACTATCACCATGTGGTTGTCTTTTGGTGATGAAGAAGCAGGGGGAATGACGTAATGAGATTGTGATGGTTCGCTCGACATAAACCAAATATCGAAGTACTGAGGAGTACCAGTGGTAGTTGGATGTAAAGTTTCCGTAGGGAAATGAATGGGAGAATTGGGGGGATTTGGGGGTGAATCCTCGGATAAGTCATCCAAAAACCATGGAGGTGTTGGGAGTGCCTCTGGTTCAGGAGAAATGATATGAAGAATCTCAAATGGCGAGGTAAGGTCAACCACCGATTCTGTGGGGGGTGCAGGGGTTTGAATCAGGGCCATCTGGTGCTGCCTGTATTCAATGATCATAGGACACTGGTATGTAAAATGATCTAAAGATTCACATAAAGAGCAAGGTCATCTCATACATCCATTGACTGAAGTTTTGACATAATGGATGTCAGTCAGTTTTGGGCAGGATGATGTAGCTGGTTTGGTTTCGTTCTGGAAGATTTGGCGCATTGCGGCTAATGTTTGTCAGAAGCGTGGTAGTGCTAGGAAATGGTGTGTATAGTGGCCATATTCTAAACATATAGCGCAAGCGAATTTGGTTTGCAGCCCTTTGTTAATTGAGTGAGGGGCGATAGCAGCGGTACTTGCTACAGTGGCGAGCATTGAGGGTGTTGGATTGAGTGGAATCAGGTTCCTTAACTCAGGTAGAGATGGGCAGTTGTTGGTCTGGTGTCCATCTTTCTCACACAGCACACAAGGAGGTTGCACGCGTGGGGGAAGTGGAGCTATAGGCTCCTTCTTCTTTCGCTTGCCCCCAGCTGTGGCAGGGAGGTTAGTAAGTGGGGGTGTAGAGGGTATGGTGGGAGTGAGAAATGGAATCGTCATTGGGAGTCCTTCCATTTGAGGGGGAAGGGATGGCTAAGGGACAATCTCGGGTGGATGCAAATACCAAACTGGAATTTCCAACACCATATTAGGGAGGGTAAGTGTTGCGGCTACTTGGAAAGCTTGTACGCCCGGTGGAGGGTAGAAGAAGGGGATTTGAGTGATGGCTTGGGGAACTGTCTCCCAAACTGGGATATGGCCTTAGGGAGAGGTGGAATCGTGACCTGGTGGAGTCGATGAGTTCGTAGGAGGCTCATGAGGGGGAAGCTCTGCAACTAGTGGGACGTCAGATATGATAGAAGCCTCCCTGGGAGGAAGGGAATCCTCTATGTCAGTTCCGTTGGATGATACAACGCATACTTGATTGGAAGGATGAAGGAGTGGTGGCGCACCGTGGTAATTTCCTAACAATGACGGGTCTNAGGAGGCTCATGAGGGGGAAGCTCTGCAACTAGTGGGACGTCGGATATGATAGAAGCCTCCCTGGGAGGAAGGGCATCCTCTATGTCAGTTCCGTTGGATGATACAACGCATACTTGATTGGAAGGATGAAGGAGTGGTGGCGCGCCGTGGTAATTTCCTAACAATGACGGGTCTTTGAAAATCTTGGGACCCATTTCAATGAGTGGGTACATTTCAGGATGAGTATGGACGAGGGGGAGAATGTTATCGATGTTGGCAGAAGGGTTAGGCTCGTAATGTGAAACTTGGTCAATTGTGATGATCTTCCCGTTGTGGGGGAACATCATGGTTTGAAAGACAGACGAGGCAACCGCCTTCATAGCGTACATGTAGCTACGGTTGAACAAGATATTGTAATCGAGTGGGGCGTCGATAACTTCAATGTCGATGAGGATAGTCTTGCCCCCAAGTTCTACAGGGACATTTTGGAAGAGCCCTTCAGGGGATGATGGGCGTCCGTCATAAGCTCTTAATGTAATGGCAGATGATATGAGTTCGGGGGAACCAATTTTCTTCCATACAGATTTGGACATAATGCATGTGGATTCACCTTCATCGATGATGCATCGATAGACTGTAATGTTCCGAATTTTTACTGGGATTTGAAAAGCTATTAGAGAAGGAAGGCATGGTTCTCCGTTGTCGAGATCAACTGTGATGAGTCGAGTATCCGCGGGGTCAACTGCCCCTAAGGCGGAAAGTAATGATTTCCGATGAGTGGGACAAGTTTGAAGGACCTCTAAGACTAACATGGCAGTTGGGGATTGTGCTAAGTCATCAACCAAACTATAATTATGAGTCGCCCTAGCTTATGGGTTGTGAACATTCTTGCGCAATGGGATGCGAGGGATGCGAAGAGGTGGTTCTGCATTCAGGTGGGGGATTACCAATGGGTGTCCCATTGGTGCAAGGATTATTTCTGGGGGCATGGGAGGAGACTCAGCGGGCACATAGTATTGATGATTATGTGTTTGCAAAAGGATTCCTTCCTCACTGGTGAGGAGGATCGTACGATCCGCTGGATTGTTTAGTTTGAGGTACCATCCCAACTGTGGTGGGGTAGGTTGTATCTCTTGTTGAGTGTTCATCACACCTTGGTGTGGAATGGGGTTTTGTAGCACGGCTAGGGGGGGGTTGTTGTACGTATTGTTGTGGGGCCTGCTGAGGGGCAGGTAGTGCTGGCGGAGGTGGTAGGCTGCCTGAGTCTTTCAACCACTTGAGATCAGTGATTTGGTGGAAATGATGAGTATAATGACCAAAATCACCGCAAAGGGCATAAGGGAAGGTGGTTCTAATAGTATTGTTATTTCTCCCTTGACGCCTGTTTTTATTGCCCCCTTGGGGGTTCTAATTCCCTTGATTTTGGTTGCCCCCAGTAGGTTGATTTTGTTGGGGTTGATTCCCGCCTTGACCTGGGTTGTTGTTGTTCCTATTTCTTCCTTTCTTTTTGGCATTATTCGATGGGTGGGTCGGATTTTTTGTATTCAGCTATTTGAAATTCTGATATTGCTGAATGGGAGAGGGTTGAGCAAAATTCACCCCAGCATGAGGATGTGGGGGAACCATGGGTTGTGGAGTAACAGGGAATGGAAAGTACGAATTCTGTGGAGGTAATGATTTGTAAGGTACATAGGAAGGCGTGGCGCTTTCACTAGTACTTAGTGTATAAGCTGAGGTAGAGGGAGTACCAGAACTTGTTTGGATAGGTGGGTGCATTGGGGGTGCCAGCGGTGGCCCAATGATGGGTGGAGGAATAGCAACAAGGTATGGTTGTTGATAAGGGGCTGGGGGGTAATAAGAGGTGACCCCATATGCTGGCGGATATTGAGGTGTGTCATGCATTGGTGGTTTTGGGGGTTGTGGTGCATGGTACGTGGTGTTACCAATCAATTCGTCTGCTGAGTGAGACATCCCGGGTTTGTCTTGGCCAATTGGCATAGGTTTTGGGAGATCAGGAAGTACAGTGTATAAGTACCCTGATTGTGAATAGATGAGGTCATACTGCTAAGCCTTACTGATGGATTCTTCTTCAGATTGAGGAAAGTTGGAAGCCACATATTTACCGAGGAGAGAGACAAGTGATCTGAGAAACTAGTCAAGACATTGTCGTTTGGTGGTTTCTTCTTTGCACAAACTACGTCTTCTATGCCACTCGTGAATGTGATCAGCAATATGTGTGGCTGAGGTTTGTTTGAAATTAAAGAGTAGTTCGAGACCATTTTCATGGTGGATTAGTAATTGAAAAAAAGTTAAACAAGCTTTGGCCAAGGATTTGAAAGTCGCATGGGATCCCGATTTTTCATCTACATACCATTTGGTTGATGGGTCAGTGAGTGTGCATTGAAATAATCTTAATCTGATGGAATCATCCATGATGTTGTTGAAAGAGCACCATAGGTGAAAAGTCATGACATGATTGGCAGGGTCATCCCCTGCCTTTCCTTCAAACTTGGGGATGTCTGAAGGTAGTTTGGTGGGCATTGCAGGCCATGTGGGGTCATGCAATATAGGATCATTTGTGAGTTTGCTTAGATCTGGTATGTTAAGAGAGGCCAAGTATGGCATCAATAGTGTGGGTGTAGGATTAGTTCCAGCCATGGTGTGAGTGTTCTGTGATCCTGACCCTTGAGGGGTTTTATGTGGGTTGGTACTTCCTCCTTGAGAGGAAGTTGGATGCCTATGTTTGTGTAAAGGAGAGCGAGTGGACGGTGAACCTTGGGAATTGGACCCAAGTAAGGTGGAACCAAGCAAAGTTGATCCTAAGACAATGGCACTCACTGGAGTGTGAGAAGGTGGTATCGATGAGTTGGCAAGATCAGGCACTCCCCCTAATATAGGAGGGAGGTTTAGCAAGCATCTGGAATGGCGGGGATTCTATGGGTCCCCTATGATGTTCGACTAGCTGAGTGAATGTGTGCGAATGGTGGTGAGAGTAACATAAGCAAGAGCCTTTGTTTCAATTTTTTCAACTTTACACAATATATATCCAAATCAAAATGTAATCAGAAGTGCATCATACATAAAGTGTTATGATAAAGAAACATATATGTGGGTAAGTGGATTTTGTCCGTGTGGGGGAACAAAGAAAACAAATGCTCGTGTCCTAAAAGACGTAACATCCTTCCTCTCAAATAGCACTGGGCCTTCCAATAGTACTCAACAGTGGGGTTTGAAGCCACCAGAAGAGAAACTAGTGAAGGATGAAATAATCAGTTATAATGAGGGGTAAAGGGGGCATATCCTGAAAGAGCTGGCGATATTTCCCAATAGCCACACAAAATCCGATCAAGGTGCAATTGCAGCCCACAATTGCCACCTGGGTAGATGTCCAAAAATTTGGTCTCTAGGTACCTCGGTCAAAGTGCAGCATTTAGATTTTCAGCCTAAGAAATGGGTCATGGGTTGGATCTCGTCCAAGAGGTGGATGCCTCAAGGGGGGACGCATAGAACAACCGGACCTCGGCCTTCAACCCTTCACGGGTATCTCTCTACCTTATGGTGTTAGGAACACTTGACTTGGAGGATTTTAAGTTCCCTATTTGATAACTTCTATTGTTTTGACAATGTGAGAACCAGATAACGGGGATTTATTTGGATGCTTATCCCCGAAATCCTACCTAGACTAAAAAATTTCTTTTGTCACCTCCTATGGAGGAAAACTTAGTGAGTTTTTAGAAAAAAATTAGATGTGGTTGTTTGAGAGATTGGGGGTGTGAACCAACCTCGTTGAAATTAAATGGGAGTGGATAGTCTCGTCAAGAAAAGGGTGGGGCGTTTTCGGAATCCCTTTGGAGGAAACTTACTTTGACCACCACGTTTCGAGAAGAAAACTATGTGAGTGATAAGTGACTTTTGTGTGTGAATGAGTGAATGTGTGTCAATGTTTTAATGAATTAGGTGTCACCTTGTTGCATGTGGACTTCGCTTGGTCCTTACAAGTGTTGATTACCTAATTAACTAAATGTTTTTGGTACAACCTTGCGTAATTCAAAAGTCCCTAGGAAACTAACATGTGGACATGTGGGTCCGTTACTATTCCTTTAACTCTCTATTGTGATTTAATCTAAGAAAAGATTTGAAACTATCCTAGATTGTGATCATGTGGGCATGTATGGGCCCATTACAAAACCTTTAAACTTCCCTAGTGATTTAATCTAAGAAATTAATTTTCAACACTATCCTATCTCTGTAGCATGTGGACATGTATGGGCCCATTACAATATTAATATGTGTTTTGAAAAATAAACTAAGAGGAGTCCCAAGAGGGGTTGTTGTCCTCTCCTAAAGGTTTT
The DNA here is from genome assembly GCA_032191745.1 of Picea mariana. Taxonomy (NCBI): domain Eukaryota; kingdom Viridiplantae; phylum Streptophyta; class Pinopsida; order Pinales; family Pinaceae; genus Picea; species Picea mariana. Next base: position 5,375 of record JASDQU010096859.1, on the reverse strand, counting down.
AACCTTTTTTAAGGGAGATGAAATTGTCCTACAACCTCTTTTTCATTCTCAAGATAGCTTTGAGGCGCGAGAGAAGAGCATACTAAATGATTGTTATCCAACTTCTAGTCCCAATGCAAGTTAGATGTGTTTACAAATGATTTCCAACTTATACTTTTTAGTCAAAGCAAGCCATCCATGTGGAAAAATGAAAGAAAAAAGAGGAAAAAATGATTTTAAACCCCCTAAGTGCCTATGTGTTTTGACTAATCCCTTTATATGAAGAGAGAACTAGGTGTGATGTAGCTTGAAACATGCATGAAATCACTTTTAAGAAGGCTAGGGGCCTTCCCCAAATCACAAAAAACTTTACAATGTGTAATTCTATGCACAGGTGCGCGGGTCTTAGTGTAGACAGAGGTGCACTGAGCGTCTGTGCGCAGACTAAAACGAGATTTTGGGCGCAGGTGCGCAGAACAAGACTGTGGCTTAGGTGCATGTGTGCATGATGAGCGTCTGTGGGCCAAAAAACCCGCGCACAAGAGACACATGGCCATGAAGAAAATTTCGGATGGAATTCTCTCAATTCAACTTGGAATTGGATGCTTTGCAGGTTGGCTTGGGCCAGTTAATGCACCTGCAAGTTAAATAAACCAAAAGAAGAGCTATAAAAACCCAAATGGGGTAGGAAATTGATACCTTTCCCCAGTGGATTCGCCAATCTGTTGCACCTCTTTCATGACCTTAGTGAGCAAAACATAGGTGCTTACAAAGTTAGTTGGGTTTGTTAAGCAGGACAGTTGTAAGGAAAAGGGTTAGAGAAAGAAATATAAAAGAACAACTAAGAAATAAAATAAAAACTAAACTAATGAACATAGGGACATAAGGACAAAATAAACAATAAGACCCATGTCACCAATGGTAAGGTTGATATTAGTGAAAGAAAACACCAAGAAAAAAGAGGACTATGAGTCCCTTCTTCATCCAAGGGAGGGATCTTGGACCCCTACAAATAATCTCTTCTTACAACTTTGAATGAAAATGGTGAAAGAATTCCTTGCTAATCCACTCAAGGGGTGAGATGGATTGCCCAATGCAATGATGCTAGTATACTCTTGATGAGAATAGGGGATTCCTCAATAGAATAGTGGCAACATAACTTTGCTAATGAAATTCCTTGAAAAATGAAGTGCACCCATGGCCTTTTTATAGCACCTCTTTGAGGTATTGTGCATCCAACTTGTAGTGTGAAAAGAGGCTAATTAGTGTATTTTTAGGTCTTTGACCAGCCACCCAGTCGAATCCAATCCAGATTTGAGTGTCAAATCAACTTGGAAGCTGAACCAGAAGTGGGTGGGAGGCCGACCAGTCTCATAAATGCGTCGTTCTCACATGTGCATGGATTTTAGCGACCACAGTCGCACATCGAGCGCATGTGCATTTTTCTGGCGTTTATGTTTTGCGCATGTGCGCGCGCGCCCTATGCAGTCATAGTGCACTTTAATTTTATCATTGAGGGCATAGTTTTTGACCCTTTGGAAATGATTTTGTGGTAATTTTGGTCCATGGGTGACCTCATAACTATTTGACGATGTTGGATTCTTGTAACCATTTGCGAACGAAATTTCAGTGATAACAGACCCCTCTACCAAGACAGAATATTACATTTGGACACTACCATTCCTATAGATTCATTTTATCCATCGAAAAAGAGAGGGGGGGGGAGTATGATGTACCTCGTTTACGACATTTTTCCAAGTTGCTCCAATATGTGAGGTCCAAACAGTACCTACAATGGACAACAAGAAACAAATGACTATCTCCTACTCTAATGGATTAGAAAAAATCAATTGATCTATGAATATTAATACAAGCATAGACAAGCACATGTAAACACATACTTGAAGGAAATAGGTCAAGTATATTAATGAGAACTTCGAAAGAAAACTTACCATCTTCAGATGATGTTGCAGCAGCCTCTCCAAGTCCATTTATAGGCTTTGAGAAGCTGAAATACCTTGGGTATATTTGGAATTAGTTGAGGATATGGCTCCAATAGTTGTGATATATTCCTTAGATGCAGCCCTGGAGTTAGATTCGAGCCAAACTAACCCAATCCATCCATAGTTGTCTTTATAGGAAAGTGGAATTTCCTCCAAGATTCCCTCAACCAACTCAGCACTCCCTTAATATGGACAGCAGATCATTGTAGTGCTCCCCCTGAGATGGACAAGAAGTGCTAGC
>JASDQU010096858.1:13843-26576 GCA_032191745.1 Picea mariana | reverse complement strand
ACATAAAAATTGATATGAGAAGGAACAAAAGGAAGTTGCTAAGCAACCATGTCTTTCACTCCAAGAAGACCTCGCAACTGTGCAAGTTTGTGCTCGTTGAAGATTTTGTTGAAGATGTAGATGTCTCCAAAGATCTGATGAAGTATATGCACCATTGATATGTCCACATATATCCACTTTATCTTCTTGTAATGAAGAATATCCAAATAAAGTTTGGATGAAAATTTGAAAACCGTGTGACAGTTTCCAAAAAAATGTTGAAATTTTTTTGACTTTAAAATGATCATAACTTCACTTCCTGAACTCCGTTTTGGACGATTTATTTTTTGAAATTGGGTATTTTTCCGAGAGGAATTCAAATATCCAATTTGTTTATGAAAATTTTTCTCTGAAAATATCATAATTGAATCTAATGTGCGCGGCTCCCTTTTTCTCTCCTGAGATGCATGCATGGTGCATGCATGTTTCTCCTAAGATTCATGCATAGGTCATGGAAATTTTTCTACATGTGACTCCTGAGATGCATGCAATATATCTTCCACATGAAATTCAGAAAACAAATCTGAAATCAAGTCGACATCATCTGCAATTAATGGAATACAAATTTGTGTAGATACTTGTGTAGAAGACTTTTCAGAATAAGAGGCTTGATCTTTTGATGGTTTCTCTTCTAGCTCTATCTTTCCAATCCCCTACATGCGATCTTCACAATCTTATTTATTCCAAAATAGAACCTCCAATCTGGTCCATAATTCATTTGGATTTGAGTCTTGTGAGACATCATATACTTGGTGGAGAATTTCTGGAGAAATAGACAAGCAGATACATCCTATGGCCATATCGTGTCTATTGAGAAAGTCATTTTTCTCATAGACAGAATCAAGCTCTACTTCCATTTCCATTGTTATCCAGTAGAGACATTTGCTTCGGAGAGCAAGGGTGATCTCAGATTTCCATTCAAAGTAGTTGAATGGAGTTAGGACTATATTCTTGGGCTGAAGTTGTTGATCCATTGATTTTTGTTGCCTCCTTTGATGATCTTTCACATGTAAATAAAACTATTATACCTCTCCCTCAGATTCCCAGAGGCCTTGATACCATGTAAAATTCTGAGACTCGAGAGATCTAGAATTCGATGAGAAAAATAATACTAATCCAATGAATTTGCAAATAAACAAAGAAGAGAGAGATAGAGAAGAATTTACTCCACAAGAATGAATGTATTCACAATATGTTCTGAAATTATAATGAGATCAATCCAATATGTAGAGAGGAATTGATCTTGTCACTAATAATAGAAACTGCCACTAAAATTAGAGTAAAAATAGCTAAAGCATATGCCTAAACCTCTAAAATAGTTAACCCACACCTCATTGTTGATATTATGGTAGCTGTGGGAGGTATTAAACCTCCACCTGTATCCTTGACAAGAATAGAATATTTCGGGAAGTAAGAAGAAACCCTAAAGCATTGGACATAACCCTATAAGACAAGTCAGCTAAAGAAATAATTAATATTGATTTTTTAGCCTCCAAAAAGAGAAGTTGTCCCAGACATCTAAGGAAGAACATTATAAATACAGGATGCCAGAACGAATTTGGATACACACAACTCGTAACTGCAGAAATCTAGTGCGCATTGTAGAAATTTAGTAAGTGCGCAAGTCTGGAGAGTAGTTGTCGTTGTAGCTACTTCAACTTGTATTTTTGGTTTTAGGCTTGGAATTTCTCTTGGTTATGGTTTGGACTTTCTGCCTTCTGTGATAGATCTAGAGAGAGGTATGGTACATTGATTGGCTATTAGGCCTAGGGTTTACTTCCAAAATTATTCTTTGTCAAGGTTAAGTTGCTCGAGGGTGGCTTCGGCCTATGGTTGGGTGGTGTTATTGCTATATTTCCTATGGTTAAATGAGCACACTTTATTTCCTAATAGGTTATGGCCCCACACTATCTTTGGACAGTCTAACCATTGGAAGATAGATTGGGAGGATTTTCTCAGTTACAGTTGCAATTGCAATCAAATTTTTTGTTGTGGCAACGAAACCTTAACCACCTTGTTGAGACACCTTAAGTGAAGATATTGACTTAATTTCTAGATAGCCTAGTGTGCCCTAACCTAGCGCACCTCCTAGTACTCTTAACAAGCTAAGATGTCAAGTTTGATTTTTTTTGTCAAAGTCAAAGGTTGACCAAGTCAAAGTCAAAGGTTGACCAAGTCAAAGAAGTCATGACTTACTCTATGAAGTCAAAAAACAAGTTATAAGGGGATTCTAACTTCAGAGCATGGAAGACAAGGATTGACCTCATCTTTGCCAAGAATAAAGTGTTGGATATCTTGAAAGGAAAGATCATGGAACCACAATTTGAAGAAGGAAAAGAGAAGGAACCTCAGAACATTGCAATTATGGAAAAGTTCAAGGACAATGACATCAATGCCATGAGTATCATAGTGGAATCTGTAAAATACCATTGATACCCTACATCTCTTATCTTGACTCATCTATGAAGATGTACGATTCCCTAACTAACCTCTTCTCAGTTAGAAACATTGGACAAGTAATGAGTCTGAAGAATGAGCTCTATGACATGAAAATGAATGATGATGACAGCATAGCATCATACTTTGTAAGAATCTGTCAGTTAAGAGATCAACTACAAGCTATTGAAGAAATCATTTCAAAAAAGGAACTGGTAAATATAGTACTCAATGGCCTTCCCAAGACATATGCATTCCGCGCAATCATGAACACAAGAAAGGAGTATCCCACATATGAAGAACTTTGGACTTGTTGTGCACAAGAAGAATCAAGGATTAACGCAAAAGAGAAATCCCAAAATAAATACAAAGATCAAGCCTTCAAAACAAAGTTCAAGAATTTCAAGAATAAAAAGAAGTTTGGCTTAAGGAAGAAACCAAATCAAGAAAAGGATATGTCAAAGATACAATGCTTCAAGTTTCAACTGTTGAAAATATGGTCACTACAGGAACCACTATCCCGAGTTAAATAAAGGAAGGAAATAGACGAAGCATCAATTTCCGAAGAAAGGGAACTCTCAAAGAAGGCCAAGCAGGATAAAACAGACTTCTTCTAAGTCAACGTAACAATATTCTTCAAAGTTATTGTACATACCATATTTACATAGTTTATGTACATATCATGTATATCTCTTTCTTAGAAGATAAGATGTTCAAGTGAAACAACACCTATGGAAGAACAACAAGATAAGGATTTCTATCATGATGACTATAAGTCAAGCAATACACATGAAAAGATGAAGTACGTTGACAAGTTTTTATAACAAAATCTGTGGAATCTATTATATAAGTAACAACTGCCAGATAAGCCGAAATTAGAATCAAAATTGAAGAGAACCAGAAGGAGTAAAAATAGAAAGAAGTCGGAAATCAAGAGGAAATTAGAAAAAGACTTATGACACCTTGCAGAAGGAAATAAGGATGCAAACATAAGCGTGTACTATCTTAGATGGAGGGGGCTGATTAAAAATTTCCAAAAGAAGAGCATGCATGCATACATGAAGAAAGGATTAGGAGGGAGCTAATCCTAAATATGATCCATTGAGGATTATGAAGTATCTATCCATGTTCCCATTGAAAGTAGTATCCATGATAAGCAACACGTGTTCAATTTGACTCTAGAAGAAGTCTTCTTCAAAAATAAGACTTAAAGTATCCTTGGTTGTCCATCTACATCCATGATCCTATGATGAAAGGAAGAAGTTGGAATCTTCATGACATGGAATCTATAGAAGACTCCGTGGACCCAAGAGATAAAGAGAAACATGAGGAATAACATGAATATTCCAAGAAATAAAGAAAATCCTGAACAACCAGTTATTATACTGAGAATCACAAAGACCACCAGCTTGGTTTGAACCCACTAGAAGTAATCAAGAAGAAGAAATGGAAGTTATAATAAAGAAAATGTGAAAAATACTTATGAATGGAAGCATTGCGAAATTCAGAAGTTCTTCCAGAAGAAGGAAAAAGACTATGACGAGAGCTTGTTCCAGTAAACCATATATAGCTCCTCTAGTATCCATGGATTAGAATCTGCCTATAAAAGATTGTTCTTCCCAAATAAATAAATTTGATAAAGAATCGTATACCAGAAAGAGACCCATGTATGCAGATATAAGAAGACCTTGTATCGATTCAAACAAATTGATGCAGAGTATCTTATATACAACAAAAGCGTGGTGAAAACCTTCTATGACAGAGATAGTGTATCAAAATAGTTGCTCAGAAGTTTAGGATGACGGATTTATAATCCATGGAAAAATCTCATGATGACAGAAAAAGTGTCACTTGGATATGTTTCAGTTTGAGCCTTGCCACAATGCCATGAGCTAACAAGAAACATAATTGTTGAATTCGACCATGATATATTGTAATGATCAGATCTATGTGAAGCCTTCAGAGAAAACCAGTGTTCCATGAAAGACTGAAGTACATTGATATCAAGCACTATATTCTCTATGATAAATTCCAGAAGAGAGAAGTGGTTCTCCAGTATATATCCACCTATGAGCATATAACAAATATTTTGGTAAAGCCTATGTCCAAGATGAAAAGTTTGTGTACTTAAGAAACAAGTTGGGGCTCGTAGAGACAACTTCCTTATTGAAAAGGGAAGAGATTACTCTCAGGTTGGGAGGGAGCATTGATATGTTATTGATTCATGGACAATCATTTTTCATCTTGAAAAATGTTCCAGGATTAGCAGTTCCTTTCGGGAAAGTGGTTTGAGATTTCAGACAGACAAGCATTTTCCAGTTCGGAGAATGGTCCATATTGGAAAATCATTTTCGTAATGAAAATGGTCTGATAGATTGTTGATGTACAATAGACAATGATTACCCATGTGGCCAATGTGGGGGAATAATCTAGGATAGTCATTCTTTCAAAGTTCACAGTTGTGAGCAGTTTCGAAGAATGGTTTGTTTTGGAGGTTGGTGCTGGACAGTTATTCCCTAGGGAAGACTCATTGTATCCAGGTTGCACTATCATTAGTGCTGGAGGAATGGCCCAGTTAGGTGAATGGTCCAAGTTCATCAATCAGGGACAGACATTCCCTAGGGAAAACTCATTCTCTCCAAGTTGCACTATGATTAGTGATGAAGGAATGGCCTAGTTAGCTGAATGGTCCACGCTCAGAAATCAGACAATTATTCTTCTATGCTTGAGAAGGATAATCCATAAATCCCATTGTTGATGTTTTACTTTATGAGGGAATATGCTCTTTCAAATCTCATAGATGTGAGTGGAAGAATGGACTAGATGACTCAATTTATATCATGATATTGTTTAATGGAGGTTGATATCAGATGATATGATTGTTGTGGAGACTGTATGCCTCTGGACAGTAGATGTATTCTATTGTGGTGGATGTGTTCCACTGGTTGTGACTATGCATCACTAATTAAGTAGCCATGTGCTACTTGGTTTGGTTGTGTACCATTGGATAGTAGTTGTGTACTACTATGGATAGACATAGTTGTGTTCTATTGAATGGAATTGTTCCGATTTCCATGAAGACTATCAATAGTGTTGGAAATGATTATCAGCTAGATGGATAACCAGTGTGCTAGTGGACAAACATTCTCCAAGAGGAAAATGGTCCAGGAAATTTATTCTTCTAGGACGTGTTATCCCCCACTTTTAGGGATAACTAAGGAGATTATGTCTCGAGGCCCATAGGTCCTAGACATGGAGTAAAGAGAGCCAAATCGACTTGATCATGGCCCTAGAGGGCCCATCTTTTCTTCCTTTCAGTGCCTCCACTTTGTTAGCAGCAACAACATCCATAACCTCAGATCAGTCCTATATCAGATATGGTTCTTTCTCCATGAGGTAATGAGTCTGGGTATCATGGTATGTGTCACTCTGATCCTCAAAACCTTTGAATATGTTCATCTAGTTATTTTTGTTTCTAACGGGTGCTTGGATATTATAATTATCCACTTGACCATGTCTGGGGGGAATGACAGGATGCCCTAGTAAGCCTGTGCCCATAGGTTTTGAGTTTCCACTAGGGGGATTCATGAAAAGTCATTGTCCGCTCCCGTCATAGTTACCACTTTCCATCTTACTTCCTGCTCATCCATCCCATTATATTGGTCAGGGCATTAGGTTGGCCAATCATTTAAGGGTTTCACCTTGCCTTATGGGAAGAAGGGGCTAAAGGCCCACAAGGTAAAACCAATATGGAAAAAGATAAAAGTCTAAAATAAAACCTCAAGATGCTTCGCCCAGGGATCCCTGAGAAAGCAGTAAAAGGATTCTTAGAAATAAACAAGAGGGACCCATAAAAATAATAAAACAATACCTAGTCAGAGGATAGGGGGTCTCATCATCAGCCAACCTATTACGTCCATGGGAACCTGGCGGTATGACACTACTAGCAGCTGGCTACCACATCGGGGTAGTGGCTCTTGGTTGCATGGCCAAGAGAAAGGGGGTCTCATCATGAGACAACCTTCTCATTTCCGTGAAAGTACTTTTGGGTAACATTGCCACCACTAGCCACCACACCAGGGCAGTGTCCCCAGTGTCCCATGATTATCCTCTTGAAGAAAAATAAATAAATAATAAATAATAAAAGGCATGATGGGTATGGAAACATTTTCATCTAGGACAGGTGCATCTCGCCTTCTACAAAGGCACCCACAAATAAGCCTTAAATTTCCCTGCTATCATTGCACCCCTTGTCAGGACATCCCTTATCCACCTCACCCTTTAACATGACTTGGATTTGATCTCTTCTGGAAACATCCCTTTCCAATGGACACTAGCCCAATAGGATGCCTTGTCACTTCCTCCAAACTTGGATTGTAGATTTTTATAATGTCTTCGAGCACTTGACTGGATAAAAGGGGTTTTATGCACATGTTTAATAAAATTGATGATTGGATGTGATTGACATTGCTATGATCCCTGTGACTTATGAGCCCATGGAGGGCGTATCTGTTGATGTTGTTAACACCCTGCAATTTCCCAGGCTGAGGAGGAAATCGGCAGGGGTAACCACAAAACCGCTTTGATTCAAGGATCTAGCCCTCCAAGACTCAGAGAGGGATCTCTCTGTCTGATATAGATTTCTTGAGATGAGATATTAGGCTAGTTATGAAGTATAAGGTTGGTTTGTTTTTAGAGTTTTTGGTTGAGATAACAAAAGAGGACCATTGGGCAAAATGGAGTCAACAAAGGTTAAAGATGATTAAATGAATGAATAATTGAGACAAATAGTAACCATGCAAGGTAATCATGTCAATGGATCCTTTAAGTTTGTGAAATGAAAAATAATCATAGATTAGGGTCCAATTTAAATGCACAGCAGAGCTTATCTAAATTCTACATCCAATTTTTTGAAGAAAACATTAATATCATTTTAAGCCAGATCATGGTGTCTAAGACAAATCCTGAAACATAATCTTCTTATAAATGATAAGGAAAGAAAACAATATGTGAGACAAGATAATAACATGTTACATAAAGAGGTTGCTTCACCACATGATCATGACACAAGAATCTGGGAACAAAAAGCCTTTGTATTCATCCAAGAAGTCACTTACAACCTGTTGAACATCTTTACAAGAGATGATGGTCTCTCAATACCATCCATCTCTTGAGGTCCAGACCTTAACACTCTTGCCTCTGTGAGCTTAAATAATATTTACAAATTAGTTTCAAGATCATCAAAAGATGGATCTGATAACCTCTTTTCCTATCTCAAATCTGAATTTGTGAGGTGGCTGGAAAAGACAGAAATTTCTGGAAATATGTTGCTCAAATATTGACCTATATCTCTCAAATAAAAATAGATTTTGGGAAACTGAGAGAGGCTTTTGAATATGAGCTCGTTCTTGTAAAAAAAATCTCTCATTTTCCAAAAATATATTTCCATAGGATCTGAATCTGTCTCCAAAGAAAGTCACTAAAACACGAAAATCCAGATTTCCAAATCTAGTCATATTCCTACATTTTCGGATTTGATCCCTAGAATGTTTCTATTGATGAAATGAAGTACCACCTACACTCATGGATGATATTTGACAATATATTTGAATAATAGTCATCATATTCTCCTAAATACACTCTAGCCAAGTCGAATTTTGACTTTCTTTGAATTCTGGAAAATTTATGCACTTTCGACAGCTAACAACACCTTGTGCCTGACCTTTTAGCTGTCGAAACTGGGAACTTTTTGCAGCTTACAGCACAATAAAAACCATCCCTTAGCTACTGAAATCTGATTTTGACATTTTTGACATTTTAAGTATAGAACACTTATTTCTTGAAAAGACAAGTCTAAAACTCATCTTAAAGGCACTTAACTTAAAAATAACAAGAATCCTTCATCTAATGACCATCCTATCACTTAATGAAAAAAAAATGGAAAATTATTTGAGGAGATAACACCACCTTTACAAGATAAAACATTGTTTTCGACCTTTAATCCAAACCAATATATATAATTCAGCAACCCTGATTTCCCTATAATTATAGGCTCCTAACAAATGTGCAGGATCATACCCGATGGACATGTACCATATTCGACAGGTACACATGGGGAGATGATTAGTTCGGACCTCCATGGGGCTGTAGATCCCACCAGATGGATGTTGACACCCCAGTAGGGGGAAGAGACAGGACAGAGGGGTTTTCACCAGAGAAGAGGAAGACATTCCACAGAGCCTTACCTAGGAGGTTTGTGCCCTCTCCACTAGAATGTTGGAATTGGAAGGCCCATGACATCACCTAGGATGCCCATGACGTCATCCAACATTATGGACGTTTTGGGGAGGCAATTATGGCAGTTGTGGCATGTGTGGCAGCTTGGAGAGGCCCAAGGAGGGCTAATGTTTTTCTCCAAGAGGCCTATGATGCCATAAAAAGGGCTAATGTCATGCTAGAAAGCGCATGATGTCTTCACTTTTGATTGATTAGGGTTTAATTTATGACATTTAATGTAAAACAATATTATTTTGTATTTTGGCCTTGTCGTCCTTTTGGTGACCTAAATTTTATTAAGATCACTTGGTATTGTATAAGTAGAGAGATAAAACTCTCATTTTGATCATCATCTTTCACTCACCACTTGGTGAGGTCTGAAATGTGTGCCCTCTTCTAGGGTTTTGGCTTAAATTTTGATGTGCACTTGTTGAAGGAGGCTTTTTCTTGGATATTTTGGCATTTTATTGTGGAAGGATTATAGCTAGGGTTTGGCTATATGAATGCTTGGTGGATGTAAGTGAATTTATGCAATCCTTCTTGATTGAATGGTTAAGGTATTTTTACTTGCATTTTGTTATTATAATTTGTTGGATTAAACCCTAGGGGACAAGCACATGATGGTGTCCTTGTTTCATGTCCCTACTAAGTTATGCTAAGAGCTAGTTATTTTGCTGAAGATTGATGTTAGAGCCTTGCCACAACAATAATCTACCTTTTACTCTTCTAGCCTAGCCATTTTTGTCTTGTCATTGAGCTAAAGAAGGAGGAGAAAGCACTAAGGCCTAGGGTTTCTACACCTTAGTGAGCCTTTTTCCCCTAGGGTTTGATTGATGAAGCCTTGCCTTAGCAACACTTCATCATCAAACTCTCTTTTATTTAGCCCTTCAATTTATTACTCAAGCTAGCCATTTTAATTTGTCTTTTGAGCTAGAGAAGGAGGAAAAAGCACTAAGGCCTAGGGTTTCTACACCTTAGTGATCCTTTTTCCCCTAGGGTTTGATTGTTGAAGCCTTGCCTTAGAAACACTTCAACATTAAACCGTCTTGTCTTTAGCCCTATCACTATCATTTTGGCCCTTCAACATTTGCAACTGTCTTGACTCCATTTTCCTTAGTAACGCACTAATCTAAGACCTTGTGCTTGAGTACTTTGATCACAACTTCCAAATACTCTTGAACAACCTTTGACTTCTTCTAACCCTAGCTTAGACTAACAATTACTAACCCTATTGTTGTCATCATCTATTTATGTTATAAACATATCCATGCAACATTTATTTTGTCTTTAAAGGAATTGAAAGATTGGCTAAGGCATTGCTTCTAGTATTATTGCATTGATGATAGTTTGCCATTGCTCATTGTGAGGTTTCTTTAACATTTATTGAGAAACAAATATATTGTAATCATTGCTATTGTACATCATTGATTTGTTTCATCAATATTGTTTATCAATTTCTTATATAAGAAAAACCGTGATTATATGAGGTACTAACCAGGCAAGTGATCTTGCACATGTATAGTTTCCTTGTTGATTTGTCTCGAGAAGGTACACTCTTGGTTATCATTTATACTTCTGATTATCTTTATATTTATTGGTTGATTAGCCAGACTTTCTGATCAGTGGTGAATTGTGAGGGGGAAACATTCTACTTATCCATAGACCTTTTCCTTCTCAAAACCCCAGGTCATTAGGGACGTCTCCCTTGGGCCTACCACCCTAAACATAAAGAGCTATCCTATTGAGGTGACAGTGCTAGGATAGTCTCAGTTTCACCAGTTTTCCCTTCTTCCATCTGTCCTTTAATCCAAATACAAACTATGCGATAACATTTTGGTGCCGCTGTCGGGGAATACTGAGTCAATTCTCCTCAAGACGAAAATTTTTCATTAAGCCTTTCCTCAAGATCCTTTATCTTACAAGCTTACCTGGAGACTCCACTTAGGGTGATTCCCTTATTTCATTGATAATTTTAAGAAAATTATTGGCGACTTTATTGATGACGAAGCCAAGTATGAATTCTCAATGGGATCTGGGAAACTACAAACCTTTAGACATGAGTAACATCCCAGGGTACCCTCAACAAATTCCCTTTGAATACAAAAATTTTCTCCCTAGATTCACTGGTGGTGATAGGGAGAGAGCTGACTATCACATGAGAAACTTCTGGAATTTCTTCCTATCCTGACCTATCGTTGATGATGCTGAAGACTTGGTCATGAAACTTTTCTTTGCCAGTCTTTATTGCAATGCTATAGAGTGGTATGACAACCTCTCTGATGCCAGCATCACAACTATGGAGCGATTTGAAGAAAAATTTCTCAGGAGACGGGGTATTCAGTTGGAAGAAATCATAGTACTACTAGAAAGACTCGAGCATATAAAGAAAGTTGAGGATGAAACTATCAGAGACTTCCAGAATAGGTTTGAGAACATGTTGTATCAAATTCTTGAAATCCATCATCCTAAAGAGAAGTACCTTGTCCATCTCTATACCCATTCACTTTTGGTGCATCTGGGTTTTCCCCTCAGTAAAAGGGTCCCAAGCATGATCAATGAAGCTTACAACATGGATGCAAGAATTGAGCAAAACATCTCCTTATCTGAGATAAGATACCTTCTTACCGCAGGTATTCTTAGTAGGGAAAGTTTGTTTTCCCTTGAGAACTCCATTGTTTATTTCCAAGAAGAAGGAGAAAAAACCATAGATCAACATAAGACGGTTGAGGAGATGGAACCTAAGAAAAATTATGAAGTATCAACCTGTGCTCCTCCCTCCAACAAAGACATCCATGAACTTTTACCCCCTGCACAACAACAAGAAAATGAGGTTAGTTGGTTTCCTTTTCAGGATTTTGATGATACCTTGTTCCATGATTCAGAGAGTGAAGGAGGAATGGAATCCCCGAAAGAAGTAGATCTTCCTTGTTGTACAATTGAAGATGGAGGGGAAATTCATGAGGATGAAATAATGATGCATACCCAAGTCCTGAAATCTCCTGCACAAGAACAAATAGTAAGTTACCCTCCTCTCCAAGATTTTAATGATTTTCTACTTTATGATTTGGGAAATGAGGAGGAGATGGATGAGCCTTTGAATATTTTGAATCCTCCATGTTATGATATTGATACTGACATAGTTGATATTGATGAGTTCATACAACTTGGAATACGTAAATGGGAAGTAGTTGGTTTTGATATGGACCCCATTTATGACATTGAGAATAATTTCCATGTGTTTCGTTCACAGTTATCACTACAGATTACTTTTGATTTTGACCAATGGCAACAAGGAGATGATAAATTTACCAATACTTTCCAAACACCCAAGGATGACCTAGCCCCTTGTTCTCCTGATGATTTTTGGTCATACCTTGAGGGTTTTGATGATTACTCCTCTGAGTGTTTGGATTCATTCCATGAAGAATATTACCAACCACCATTATGCTCATGTCTTGATAGGAGCGAGGGCATTGTTTTCCTCAAGAAGGATTATCGGCACAGCTTTCTCCAGCCACCTCTCGTTACTTTACTTTGTTGTGTCTCTAAAGGTGTATTTGGGAGATATGTATTTTATATTGTGTTTCCTATGGGGAAAAACCTAGAGTCCAAGGGTTGGTTGAATACTTCAAGAATAAGTCTGTCATCTCATCTTTTTTAATTTCCCTTGGGAATTTGCCAGTCGTCTACTAGATGCTTGTCAATCCCTTCCCAGACTTCAGAGTGTGAGGACGTCCTAGGTAGCCAGTTTGCAGACCTTTTGAGTCAGTGTTCTGAACCTTGTACTTTTCATGATCCCTTCCTGAAGTGGATTGATCACTTTACTCAGAGATTGACTTGGCATGATTTTATCCCTCCCACCCGCCTCCATGAGTTAGACTTTATTATTTCTGTCGATACGATACATTCTCTAACCCATGTTATTTTTGTGCTTGACTTAACACTGTTTTGGTTTATGATGAAGCACAAAGTCGGGTATTGT
>JASDQU010096857.1:0-13269 GCA_032191745.1 Picea mariana | reverse complement strand
TACCCTTCAAACATTACATCATACTTACGGTTTTCCTTGGCTCTCCCTTAACCATTACAAACTCAAACTAGTTTCATATTGTCACGAACCATTCATTACATTAGGTGGTTTCGACTGACCACAAACATGCACCTGTCATTACAAAGTCAGTTTTGGTTTACCACGGACCTGTACAAAAATACTTGACTCAAATAAATGACTTAATAAACTGAAAACTATTTCTTAAACATGTTTAACTGAATTTAATGACAACTAACCTTTAGACTACCAATTAACTCATGAACTTTATAGGGGATATATTGTTGTACATTTGAAGACTAAACCCTGTAAAATCCTTTCAACATAAACACAACATTCTACCATCCAAAAAACATTTGTCCAACCACATTGGATATGTATGTGAGGCTTTGATATTTCTCGATTCCAACACTTGTGATGATCATGATTTTCGAGACCCCAAATACTGCATGGATGTATGTTCCAACATTTTTCTTTGTATTCCATGTTCTTCCACAATGATTGCAACATTCTTGTTCTTTTTTCTATACTTGGTTTGTTGTTGTGGCTTATACTCTTGGTTCATTGTTTATGTTTCTACTTGTAGATGATTCACTTGTTGTCAATGCTTCTGCTTTCACAAATTGGATAGTTGCATTGTTTGTTTGACCTTCATATCCAAGGCCTTAATTTCTTGGTCTTACACATACTTGTATGGGATTCTAAATAAGTTGACCATTCTTTCCTAAACCTTTGTCTTCAAAACCCATTTTATTCAAATGTTTTGAACCAATACCTTTTGTGTGCTTTTCAAAGCAACCTAGTTCATCATATTCACTAAGAGATTCATCTTTAGAAATATCATTTGGAGCATCATCAATTTCATTGTCAGAACAAGAGAGAGACATATGTACATCAACACTATTATCATTAACCAAATCACAAGAACTATCAATCAGGTCACTTGTATCACAAATTGCATCACACTTTAATTTTTCTTGTTTTAATTGTTTTACTTCACTTTAGAGAGCTAACAACACATTTTCTTAAATTGCCAATAATTCTTGTTGCAATGATTCTATCAATTTATCCTTTTGATATTCAATTTTAAAAATATCATCCACAAATTTTTCTAGTGATGTCAACTTTTCTTCTAATGTGTTGATGTGTTGTGTAGAAGAACTAAAAAATTCATGATAAATTTCATTATCTCGTGTTATGGATTCTCCAACTTTGCTAATTATGGAATGATATTGTTTGTGTAACATGTCTATTTGTTGCAAAGCATCATCAAGGTATTGTTGTAGTAGCTCAATTTCTTGATTAGTTGTTTGAAGTCTTTTTCCTACTTTCCCCATTTTCAAAAAATTTAATGATTCACTCTCACTTTCCTTAATGATTCATGTTGTCTTTCCAAAGAGCGGGCACAATAAACACAAAGTTTTGGGTACAACTGATCATGCACCCAAAATAAAACAATGATAAAGGTGTTAGGTACAACCGATCATGCACCTTTCTTCATGAAAGATAACCAATTACACATGAATGATTTCTTCTTGACTCTGAGCTCTTACCTTGAATCTAATTCAAACTCTCAAATTTAAATCTTGACCTTTGACCCAATAAATTAAAAAATAACTTCAACTTCAACTTTGACACTCTCCTTACAAATTTACAAATTAATACCATATCCCTTAGATTATCATTTTACTAATGACCAAGAGCTTATGTATATTATGACTTCATGTTACAAAGATTTCAATCTAGGCAAGACTAAACTTTGACAACTTAATATATTTTATCATGACTCACTTTTATAAGGGTAAAATCATGAAGGTGGGGAACACTTTCGTGACAATCTGGTCTCAAAAATTCCTAGCGGTAATTTTTCGGCCGAAAAAATGTTGCTAAAAAAATTTCAGCCGAACATTTGCACGTCAAATTGAACAGCGCCCTGACAGTGACCTTCTAATTTGTGTACAATGTTTTTCGGACGAATTGTTTTCCTATGGTAAGCATATTTTAGCCGAAACATTGTTTTTTAACGGATTCCATTAAAAACTAGGTTTTGGCCGAAAACCTGAAAATGGGACTGTTTGTAGGAAACTGCAAATTCTCTCCATCTTACTTGATCTTTAGAGGTAGAAGACTCCTACAAATACTCAGAATTTAATTTCAGCATTGATACCAACATTTTTAAAATTGAATCTACTTTCATTGGATATAATTTGTTTTCATTTTCATTGTTTTTATCTAATTTTATTTAATTTTATAAAAAAAATCACTACATAATATTTTTAGGTGAGATTATGATTCGGTGAAATGAAAAATCCATATCTCTAAAAATACAAAGTGGAAAATTATGGAAAATTTATATTCATAATCCTTAAACTATTATCTTCAAAAGGGTATTTTTAGATTTTACTTTTAAGTAAAAAATTAAGATAGATACAAGGTGTAGGAAAACATGTGTTTAAAATCTGCAATGTTTTCAGCTTGGTCAACTTCAAAAAAATCTATAAATTATAATATTCATCCGTTAGATTCAAAATTATAGTCATAATAAAATAGAGTCTTTGTAGATTGTTGTAGTATGTTTCGTTTTTAAAAACATAAGTTTAATAATAGATATATTGTTGTGGGAAAAAATAACTCATTATCATTCCTTTCATGTTTAACGAACATATTGTTAAACAATTGAAAATTTTGAAAAATAGTCATTGGAAAGCTAACAAAATTCTTCAAATGTTTTGTTTTTACTGTAAAGTGAAATTCTAAACAAACAAAAAATACTTTTGTATGTTGGAAGTTGAAGAACTTGTGAAAATACAGTTTTTTTTGTCATAAAACAAGCAAAAGTGTTACCCATCTTCATGATTTTACCCATAAACAACATGGACCCTTATTCAAGCTAAGACACTCATCACCCTCACACTATAATATTTTGACCTTTACTTAAAATCATGAAATCCATGACTTCGATACCCCTCTTTTTTTTTAAATGACTCCTTTAAAGAAAATATTTTTTCCTAGTGGACCATGTCTACTTTTATATTTTTTGCTTCACCTTTCCATACAAACATTTAATTTTGGTACTTTTCTACGTGTGAAATCAAATTAAAAAATATTAAAATAGTCATTTTAGCTCTATGCAAGCTTGTCCTTTCCTGGCCAAATGAAATTCTTCCTTATTGGTGGTTGTTGTTTCCAAACTCTGATGAAGTTCCTTTAGTTTGATGGGAAAACCCAATCAAATAAGCAAATGATCACAGATTTAGAACTTAATTTGATCAGTGAGAAGAGTGAAACTCCTTATCATTTATTCATGGAGCTCACTCCACATCTTCTTGTCCATGCTCCTCGAAATTTCTCGAAGGGTTAATTCTGCCTTTCACCCTTATTGTAGCAGGCGTCGTTGCATTCTTCAACAAAATGTAAATGACAAATTTTAGTGACTAGATCGTACAATTTTATGCAGAGTGACCAAACCGTAAAATGTAAATGACAAATTTTAGTGACCAGACCGTACAATTTTAGTGACTAGACCATACAAAGAGAATGAGAGGAGTAACCTCCTTGCAATCTTAACATGGCACATCGTCGAATAGCATTGCCCACACATCTACGCACCAGAAGCTTCCACGTACAAATACATTCATGACCTAGGAACTTAGCAGTGACTCAAGCAATATCATCATAGATACTTTACTATCACTAGATTTCAATCACCACAAAAAAAAATAGTAGATGTTTTTCATATTTTTCCCAGCAATGATGATCTTTGCAATTCATGAGCAATGTAGTGTGTGAAAATAGAATTTACAAAACCTCCCTTTTTAATTTTACATCATAGCCTTTGAAGACAATAATCCACCGATATTTCTCTGATTTTGACACCAATCCTATGATACCAAATGTTGATATTACGAGCAACATGCAACAATAATTTACACATAGAAATCTCACATAAGAAGAACAATATGCATCAAAGCTACATTGTACTAATGTACAAATAATAATACATCACTCTCTTACTTCTATACATATGTGAGGCCTCATAATATAGCATCGAGGTGCTCATAACAAAATGTCCAATATAGCATAAAATTCTCCACATTATCTCCATAAATATCTATGTGATCTCCATCCCTAACTTCATTCACTGTCATCATCTTTGATCATACGTAGACTTATAGAATAAATCTACTTTCATGAATAATAATTTCTTCAAATTGTAAGTATGAACTATTCCTTTAGAATGCCCTGCAAACCATCCATGCTCTCATGTGATGGTGTGAGGACATGTTTGTGGAACTTAAGGAAGAGAAGCAAGTTTTAGGTACAAAGACTCTTATTTCCCTCTCCCAACTATGTTCATGGATTGGATATCCATATATTATGCCCAATACCTCATAATGACAATCCATATTTAACTCGGATGTCAAGGATCCCTAGAGAGGGCTCATGTCATAGTTTCTAGGTGTTTTTCATGATGATTGATCGCAAGCCTATTTAAAAAGGGATTAAGGCCATTATGTCTCCCCTAATTTATTTGTAAAATAGTGTGGATATTCCATTGGAATAATTTGTCACAACAAATTTGATAAATAAAACTAAAATCTACTTATAAAGGTTAAATTCCTTTAGATTTTTGTAATATTTAATTATTGTTTTTCTGTTTATGCATGAAATAGATAAAATGTAGAAAATAGAAAAATGTAAAATAAAATCACACACCATCCACAAAATGACACAAATATTTTCTATGGGAAACCCTAATGGGAGAAAACCCAGCTAGAAGGTGAGGTTTCTCTACTCTCTTTTCTCTGGTATGGAAATAATGCAAGTAGAAAGGAGAAAGCACTCTTTATGGAGTTACTTGAGACCTGTGGCCTATTAGGTTGTTGTAGAATATTAACCCCCTCTATTATTCTCTCTAATTTCCCACTCCTAGTTTCCTTTCTAAGTTATGGAACAAAATACAATAGTATAGAATGGAATCCATTCGCCTCCTAGTGGCTCAGTATTTAACATAGCCTGATAGCCATATAGGGGTAGTTTTTTTACTTCCTCAACCCTAAATTGTGATAGGTTTTGAAACCTATAGAATCATCTTTAAATTATGTACATGGCTAGCACCATATGCATGAGTAACGGGTGCTTACATGGCATCCTCTCGTACCATGGTGGTCAACACGGTAGGTCAACTTTCGAGAGGCATAACTTTTGCATACGAGTTTTGATTGATGCATGGTATACATGATTGGAAAGGTCTCAGAGTGTAGAAAACAATCAAGGGGTTGTGCACAAATTCTAGACACTAGAACCCCAAAACAAATTATTTAATTTCTCAAAATAGATCCAAAAGGTTTTGGAACCCAATTTTCCAAACTAGAACCTACCACTAAAATGACCCTGCAAGATGATTCCCCCAATATTTCCACTCTAAAAGCATCAAGATAGATGAAAAATAATATAATGATCCAATTTGGATCATACCTCCCCATTTAGGGAGGATTTTGGTCCCCAAAATATTTTTTGAATGAGGTGAGGAAATGTTTCCTCTACCTTCTCCTTGGAGTACCACTTTTCTTTGATTGGAAGTTTTCGTTCACCCCAATCTGCCAAAGGTCATGTTTCCCATGTCTTATAGTTATGGGCCTCTTCTGAAAAACAATGTCTTCTACCACCTCTGCTTGAGAATTTGGTGATAATTCCTCTATGGAAGGTATGACTTGCTCCTCCTTCTAATCCAGCATGGAAGGCTCATAGATTTTGAGATTCTCCACATTCACTATCGAGTAAATGCGCATGTATGGGATAGACTAAGTATGTACGTGTTATCCACCATATTTTCCAATACCTCAAAAGGACCATACTACAAATCCTTGATCTTCTTACCAGGACCCTATAGTATTTCTTTATTCAGTTGTAAACATACTTTGTCTCTCACTCTACATGTTCTCTATGTTTTGTGTTGGTCATGTCTAGTGTTGTACTTTTCTTGCGACTTCTTCAGTGTCTCTTGTACTTGCAAATTAAAATGCCTAATATTCTCAAAAAACAATTATTCATTTAATGCATCTCTTGTGAGTTCATCCCTCACTCATCCTCTTACTGCTTGTTCCTTCATGAGTTTTACTAGATTGTCAAAGTTTATATGACCCATCCTTATATGCCATAATAATATTTCCTCTACTTGTCCCATACATCACTTTTCTCCTTCTACTTCATTGAGAATGTATACATTGATTGGGGTTATATTTTCCTTTTCCACTAATCTTCATGAACTTGTTTTTCTTATCTCACATCCTTTAGAATGAAATGTGAGGTTGTAACCTTGATCACACATTTGACTGACACTCATAAGATTGTGTTTTAACCCTTCAACATACAAGACATTTTTTATTTTACTCTTTCCATTATCAAGACTAATGGTATCTTTTCGAACTATACTTGTAGAAGCATTATCCCCAAAGGTAACATTGCCTCTTTTTTCTTCCTTTAGGATGAGAAATTTGTTCTGATCCCCTGTCATGTATTTTGAACATCCACTATCAATGTACCATTGGCTTATTTTTCTTGAGCATACATTGCAATTCCACATTCTTCCTTCTTTGGTTCTTCTTGCTTCATTTTCCACACCTTTGTGTATTCTTATATATGCTTGGTAAGAGCATATTCTTCCCTGATTTGTTTAGGATACTTCATTATGATGCTTCTACATTCACATGTTATGTGCTCATATTTATTGCACTTATAACATTCAACAATGTAATCAAGTAGAGGAGCAAATGAATTATAGTTTCTATCAACAAACCCATGAGAAATTTCGGTTTTTTTGGTCACACAATCATTCTTTGAGGTTTTATAAGAACCTATATTTATATATCTCACATTATCACTTCTTTCATAAGCTATACAATCTATTGATTTATGACCAAAATTATTTTAAGAAAAACAACAGCCAAGAAAGAGATTTTGGTATCGAGTTGTGAAAGGTCTTCTTGGTGGAACAACTATTCTAAACTCATTATTGTGAGAAGAATCATACTTATGTTGGTAATCATCTCCTTTCTTGTTGTTTCTTTCATTGATGATGGATCCTTTGAGAATATTGGCATAAATTTTAGTATTTTCTTCATTTTCCTTTTTTGATGGCTTTGTGACCTTAGTGCTTGCATCTCCCTCGAGGGGATGTTGTTTTTCATTGTATCCAAGACCTATCTTGATGAATGGTGACCTTTGGAAACTTGGAATATTATCTAAGATTTAAGTTCTCTTTCCAAGATTCAAGACTATATTCAATGATTCGGTTGTTTTCACTAGTTCATTTCTTAAGGAAACTATTTCAGCTTCTAGCTTCTCGCAATTTTCTTCCTTTCCTTTCTTTTTTTTTGTAAATAAGAAGTAAATATTATATTAAGAGCCTGCTAAAGCTGGAAAAAGTTGCCAAAATACAGCATAATACTGGCTGTAGTTACTGGACTGCCCCAACAGAGGGGAAACCAGTCCAGCCAGCCCCCAATTCACAAGTCTTAGAAGGTCACTAGTTTAGAAAACAACCAAAGTTCATACTGACTACCATCTAGACTAAGAACCTAATAAAACTTGACACACAGCACTAAAGAGCTAAACACCTGGAAAATAGCCTATCCATGTGGCTCGGAGGTCCTCTGTCCACGGTTCTTCCTCGATATAAGTCGGCTAGTCGTCCCAGTGCTTTTCCTTTCACTCCTCACGCTCCTTGTTCTCATTTGGGCCACTTCGTTCTGCTTCCTCCTGCTTCACTTCTGTCGGTCATTGCATGCTATCCCTTCCTACACCCGTCTCAGTATCAGGTGCCTCCCCTGGAGCAGAGTCAACTGAGTCCGAAGAGAGCTCCGAGTGCATAGTCGAGACGATATGGAGGAAGGTCTCTACATTTTCTTCTGTAGCCTGCAGTCAATACTTGAGGTCCGCCACCTCCTTCCTAAGCTCAAAAACTAAGTCATACAGGATGACCAGTTGATCTCTGAAGTGCTCGCTGTCGAGGTGGGTCGTGGGGTGGAGGCGTGCTCATTTGGACTCACTAAATGCCGATGGTGCACCACTCAGATTACTCGAAGGTCCAGGGAAAGACATTGTCGCTGTGAATTGAATCCGTGGGTCCTGAGGACATCGCAGAAATGGGGTCGGCCCTCGTGGGATAGTGGCCATGGAATGTAGAAGCAAAGACTGCGAAGGTGGCGAGGTGGTGGTGGAGCGAAGAAGCATAGACTGCGAAGGTGGCGAGGTGGCACCTGAGGACAGAGTTTGAGGACGGGAGGATGAACAGGTCGAGGGGGAGACTGAAGGCGAGACCGGGGGTCTACGGGGCTTCCAGGGGGAGCCCCTCCTCGGCCTTCCTCTAATCCTTTCTTTCATGTGCGCAGGTGGGCGGATCTGGGCAAGGTTAAACCAGAGTTGCAGATGAACAATGGAGACAGTAGTCGAGCGAGCCTGGATCTGTTTGCGTCGTGAAGGGAGGAGCCCTTCAAACCGCATACAGGGTGCAATGCCAAAAATGACGAGCCAAGCCATAAAACAGTCCGCGGAGGAGCAAAGGGTGGCGTAAATGCCCGTTAACTCATCCATTATAACGATTTTAAATGCCATTACTCTCTCGGGACGGCACTTGACTACAGCACGAGCCCGTCACGTGGCTCCGTGTCGCCTCGAACTGTGTCCGCTCCCATCCGTCGCCACGGGGATACCACTAACACCCCATCCGGGGAAATTTTCTTCCTTTCCTTTCAATTGGCTTCTCACCACTTATTTTATATTTTTTGCCTCTTCTAGTTGAGTCTTCAAGATGATAATTATTTTCTTCTATTTCATCAAGATCATGATCCTTATTTTTATATTTCTACAATTTCTCTTTCTACTTTTTATTATTTCCCCTAAGTCTGTTTATTAATTCTTCTAAGGCACTAACGAGTTCTTATTCAAGATTCACTTCCCCATCAATTATTCTTCTTTTGAATCTGATTTTTCTTTGTGGTTGTCTTAATTTTCTTTATTAGTAGACTTTATATCCATGGATATGAAGAGGAATTGTTCTTTATCAATATCTAAAACATATCCATCACTTTCTTCAGATGAGCTATTGTCCTCTCTACAGTAGAAACTCTTCTTATTAGTATATTTTCCTCTTTTGTGTCTATAAGATTTTATTTTATTATTATGTTCTTATTTATCATTATAGTCCTCGTCATCATTATTTTCCCTTTTTTATATGGACATTTAGCAGAAAAATGTCCTACTCTTCCACAATTAAAACATTTGAAAGGTAGCTTACCTTTGTATTTTCCAGATCCTCTTTTTATCTTTCTTACAAATCGTGCTTCTTATGTATATGATTCATGGCTAAAATAATACGAGAATTTGTTTCCTTTTGTATTATTTGATGCTTTGAAATATTCTTCCTTTCATGTTGGATTTTATTTTTTTGTCCTCATCTCATATGCATTGATAATCTCGTACAACTAATCCATCATCAGTTTCTCCAGATCCTTCATTTCTTCAATGGCAGAGACCTTGGAATAAAATATTAAGGGGAGAGACCTTGGCACATTTTGCACAATCATTGGTTCTTCAAAATTCTCACCAAGTCCTTTGATGGTGTTGACAATTTCATCCACTTGAAGGAAATAGGCTACAACATTTCCTCCATCTTTCATTTTCAAACTCTCCAACTTTCTTCTATGAGTTTGGAGATTTTCCTTATTCACCTTATCATTTCCTTCATAGATGTTTTGAATTTTTTCCCACATATATTTTGTCAATTCACAATGCATCCCCTTAAAAAAAATTAATTCCGATAGACCACACAAGATAGCATTCATATCTTTTGCATTATGTTCACTATCCTTCTTCCCAGCATTCTCTGTTGGTGGAGTTTTTGGGGATGTATACCCAGTCACGATTGATTTCCAAATATCAAACCCAAAATTCATTATATAATTTTGCATCCTTATACTCCATAATGCATAGTTTGTTCCATCAAATAATAGATCTCAGTTTGTGGAGAAACCTTCTTGACTAGCCATGTGTGCTCCTAAGATCTACCTTCCAATGGTTAGACTATTTCTAAAGGAAAATGCTCTGATACCAATTGTTGAACCTATCCATATATTGAGGGGGTGGGTGGGGGGGTGGTTTTTGGAAATAATGAGGGGGGTGAATCAGTATTACCTTTTTAAACAATTAGTAATTACTTTGTTATTTTAATTATCACAATAGATCACCAATGGACTTGTATTTAAAAAAATCAATTATATAGATCAACAATTACAAAGTTTATAAAGAATAATCTGTGATTGTGAAGGACACCAATCCTCTTTAGAGAACCAACTCTTGGAGACACAAATCCCCTTCTTCAGGGAACCAACCCTAGGAAGCACCAACTCCCTTGTTTTGGGGCACCAACCATAGGAAGCACCAACTCCCTTATTTTAGGGAACCAACTCCCTTGTTTTAGGGCACCAACCCTAGGAAACACAAACTCCCTTATTTTTAGGGCACCAACTCTCTTATTTTAGGGAACCAATCCTAGGAAGCACAAACTCCCTTGTTTTCACACTTTGCTTAGTAAAGGATATGAATCCTTCCTTGCTCCTCCCTTCCACCCTCACTGCATAAGTATATTCAGTTTTTCCTTTTTGGAATCTTCTTCTCCTTTGATATTCTTATTTGAACTACAGAGACACTTTCTTCTTCATTGTTCTTTCTTTCTTATATAGTCTTCCAATTGGTGTGATATTTGAAGCATTGTGTCCCTTTGTTTGAAACATTGCACCTCTTCATTTAAATTATCAATAATGACTTCTATTTTTATTATTATTAATAGTTTGGTAAAGACTTCAAATCTTTTGCAAAATCTTCATCATTTTAACCCTTCACTGATTATTTTCTTGTTCTGGATTTGAATAACTGCAGACGTGCGCTTCCTTTCAAACCATTCTTTTCAAATGATCGTGAGCTCGTTATTACAGACTTAATATCCATTTATGCTTCTTTCAATTCACTTCCCTTCGTGACCATGAGCTCGAAACCATGGGCTTATCCATTTTAAACATTATTCTATTTAGAGCTTTTCTTCTTCCTCCCCTATTCTTTTGCATGAGACCGGAACCCATGACCAAACACAAATCCTAGTAGGATCTAATCTGGTGATTTCAACATTATCCTTGAAGATAAAACAAATTGATGATCAGGACTTAATATGTGGTTGAGTGGATGGTTTTGGATCACTACGAGACTTCGACGATTCACGAATCTGGACTTTACAGTCTTCCAACTCTCTCAGAGTAAATTTCGTTGAAGTGTGTATACGTACTCCCTGTTGACATTATATGTCATATGCCCTTAGGATAAGAAACAAAGGCTTTAACTCATATTTTCTGTGTATTTTTTCAACTTGGCCCTTGATTTGCTTAAGAACATTCACGTGACCTAAAGCTAGGACTATAGACTTAGACAAAAGGAGCTACAGCTCTCCGGGTATTCATCTCTCTAGGTATTCAGGATTTTTTTGAGTTTTGATGTTTCAAATATTCCCAAAGTAAATCGGTCGAAGTGGTCATATGGTATAGGTTATTTTTACATGTCGGTCAATGGTCCATGTGTTGGACACACCGAATACACTAAGAGAGGGGGTGAACAGTGTAGGGTTCTTTTTCCCAAAACTCCTTAGTTAACAATCACCATTAAATCATTACTCATTGTTGTCATTTATAACTAGTTAAATGTCAACACATATCAGCAACATATATCAGCAATATATCATCAATAATTCATCACCACAAGGAACACAAAGAACACAATACGTATGTACAATTTTATTTTTATTACGGACTACAATCATTGGGGTTTTTCAGCAACAATTGAATAGAGTACAACTCTACAAGAGCACCATAACTATAATGAAAGACTCATCTAACACCCTCATCACCAACTGATATGAGGCAACAATCCTCAATATATATCAATATGTACCATAAACAAGTGCATCAACCATGCACCAACCTGTGCCAAACAACCTATAATCAACCTGTACCATAAACAAGTGCATCCAACCATGTACCAAGTATATACAAATCATGTTTAAACTACTCATCAAAAATGACTCATCAATATGTACCAACATCATCAACTATATACCTCATGTATGTTCCAACTCATCAATTGCTTGTCTCAACCATGACTAGTTTTGGATTAGTCAACAACCCTAACTTGAAATAATCATAACTTTGTACTTGTAATGAATAAAGATCTGAAACTAATAAAAAAATTTCTTCAGTGTGTTTTATGCAATTCCTCCAGGTGTCACTACTTGTAACCTCTCAGAAAAGGATTTACAGTAAAAATGACATACCTTGTTGAATTCTGGCTTATTCTAGAGAGCCAACTTGTAGAGCATTCCCCGCACGTAATATTTTTTGAAGCGATCTAAAACTGTTACATAGAATACTACATATTGTAATATAACCAACACAATTTGTCTCACTAAATTTGGATCTATTATGAATAATTTATGACGTTTTTACCCGAAAAACTTGTTTTAGACTAGTTTCAGGACTAGCCACAAACCCTATTTTCCACGAAGTGTATCTCCAAAAATACAACGACCCACAAGATGAATTTTTTACCACATATACTTGGATATGTTTCCTCAATTTCATATAAATCCCACATTCTGAATAATTTTAGAAAATAAGTTATTGTGAAAATGGTGAGATGACCTGTAAATAACATACCTTAGAAAGCATCATGAAAAGAATTTATCCTCCCTTGAATTATGGCCCTCTTTTATTCACCTTCCCTCTGAAATTCGGCTTAGATATCCTTTGGTTACCTCAGTCACCTATATATCTTCAATATGATCAAGTGTTCCACACCAAAAATTCTCAAGAATCTCTCACAAGAAGCTCTCCATCAATACTCCAAAAGATATTCTCACAAGAAGCTCTCCATTGATCCACAAAAAGGATGATCTACAAGAGACCATTGCTATCTTATTTATACTTTCATCCTCTAGGTCAATTAACCCATTTTTAGGTCACTTAACCCATTTCTAGATCACTTAACCTATTTTCCTTATTTTAGGGTTAACCACTTTCCATAAATAGAAAGTTCTCCAATACTTTATCATTTAAATATTTCTTCTTGATTTTGTCACCTTACTTTATCATTTCTTGATTTTGTCACTTCTCTTTATTATTTAAATAATCCACCTTGACTTTGTCACTT
>JASDQU010096855.1:0-21607 GCA_032191745.1 Picea mariana | reverse complement strand
CCATTTGACTATCCTAAGCTATTTTTGCAGCCCCAACCTACCTAACGTTGACCTATTTTCATACTAGCTCACCCTAGGATATCTCCCCTTTCATGAGCTAGCAAATCTAGGTATTCATTGACTTGTTGAGGCCATTTACTTGACAATGGATTCATTCATTGGTGTTAATACACTCCCTCACTTAAAATATTATATGGATGCACTTTAGTAGAACTTCTAAATCCCTTCATTGGTGTAAATCCTTTGATTGGTGTTATGGTATCACCCAACGACCTTCATATACATTTGTTAGGTGGACACCATTGGCACAGTGTTGATCAAAATACCCAACAATATAGAGCTGTAAAATATGTAGGAAATGGCCATATCTACGATTACAACTTGTCAAATTTTCCACATTCTTTCCTTACAATGATAGCCTACCTAGGAGTAGCAACAATACCCCAAAGCACCCTTCAGTTAACATGAAAATTTTGGCAATGACTTGTAAATAAAGTTGAGTTAATTAGTAGATGCTTGTCTATGAGTTGCAATGGATGCTCATGGATGCATTGTGTTACATGTTGCTGGTGTGGTATGTTTTCATATTCACGCTGATATAATTTTCAAAAATTACAAGTATGATTACTAAATTCTACTCTTATTATCTTGAACGAAAAGCTTCAATAAACCAACATTTTATTAATGATTAAAATGATAAATTAAGTGTTAAATGTGACTTGTACTTGGTTTATTAAAATAGATTTATATAGTAGAATATATATATGGATGCACTCACATAGACTTTAAAATTGTACATATAGTATTAGAGCCCTGGTTCCAAAATTGTAAACCACTGTAATGTTATTTAAGTGAAAGAAAAATTGTATTCCTTAGCAGATAAGAAGAATAATGAATAAAACATTGAAGAAATTTACGATGGTTGTGGCTACCATAGTTTGGTGATTTAGAAACCCTCCGATCATGCGAAACCTTGACAAAGCAATTTTAGAATAATAACGGTTTTAACACTTTATGAAAGTAAAATCCCGGGAAACACACACACACACACACACACACACACACACACACACACACATATGGACAGATTTTGATTTTGCATTCTTTGGAAATGGAGATCGCAGAATATGACCAAGACACTAATTGTTTCCAATATAATCCAAGCTAAATACGTAAGGTCGAAGAAATTATGGATGACAAGTGACGATCCGCCAACTTTCCCCAGATCGATGCAAAGAAATTTTGTATACTTACTATGTCGAAAGTACAATGGAAGTGGATGTCTAACTGCTCTACATTTTGACCTTTTTCGTCGGAATACGACGACAAAAATATGGATGAAATCACAATTTTCTGTTGTTTAAATTTCATTTCTGAATGAAAAAGGGCATTCAACATGTTGAAAAACCCATGGGACACTCAGATTATACAGACTCGACCACTCAAATATGCATATCCAACACTATCTCGTCATATTTTGGTCAAAATTAAAATGAAAAATGGCAAACAATACACATTGGAGCACATCATCTACAACAATGGCGGACTCTATGGATCTCGTCAAGAAAGAAGTTGTTGTATCGTTGTCCCTCCACGGACACCCAAATGTGGTCACCCTTCATGCGCAGACTGCCTCTGATCTGGGTTGAACCAAAGAGTACTTTTTGGTCATGGCATTATGTGAAAAGGATCTGGTCAATATATTCTTCTCATGTTCTGTGATGTCTGCAATGTCGTTTACGTTATGCATTGCCAATCGCCCCCCAATTGCACACAGGGATGTGAAAGCTGGAAATGCACACATGGATTTGAAAGCTGAAAATGTTTTAATGGTGTATGGAATTGAAGAGGACATCCACAAATCACAAGCTATCTGAGTGGCCCAAAGAGATGGGAATTGAAGAGGACATCCACAAATCACAAGCTATCCGAGTGGCCCGAAGAGATGGGAATTGAATAGGACATCATTAGAAAACACATAGTTGATCATTAGAGGACATCATTAGGTAAGAAGATGATACCACAATTGATATTTAGGGTTCTGAGTGAGAATGTAAAGATAAGTATAGCAATTGTAAATATAGATTTTGGCAATCATAGAGTTCATTCTCTTTAGACATAGATTCATCCCAATGAAAATGCTATTTACACAATCAACAACCTACTACAAATTTTACTGAAAGAGAGTAAGGTTGTCAAATGAAACCCTTTACGAATATTGGGAGTGATCTTGAAACTAGTGAAGGACTCTCCAGATTTCATACATTTAAGTTTTTCTTTTGTTTGTGTTGGTTTGGGTAAACTGTTTGAACATGTATGCACTACTTTTTGCTTGCTTGAATACTCATAATCGAGGTCAATATGGTTGACATCAAGCACAATTCTTTTGGCATGTGTGAATCAATCTCAAATACTAAGTATTTGAGATTAAAGAAATGCTAGAAGCAGTAAAAGCACCATGAAATTTTACTTAACTCTATTTGTTAAATGGCTTGGTCAACCCTAACTTATGGAAAGGCTGATTCACTTTAGAAACGCTCTTTGAATTGAAATTGCTTCATTGTAAATAAAGAGTATGTGGAGCTTATCAAAATTATCAAGAGAGAGTTGCATTTCATTAAGGGATGATAAGCTTCTAAGTGGCATGTTAAAACTTTAGCAAAAAGAATGAAACTTTATAGCTTCATTACAACATGCATATAATATATCATGATGTCACTTATAGTAGTACAATATTGGGGAAAGTGAATTACAAATTTACAACATACTCACACAGCTATCCAAATCCCTGCCTCACCTCCTATTGTTGTAAATATGTTTACAATATGAGGTGAATATTAATTAAATAAATTATAAATGGATTCAACCCTATAACAATGAGCCTCTAGTGTAATGATTACTCTCAAAATAAAATCCTTTTTTGTGAGGACTGAAATAAAATATCATGTAAATGTACTATATCTTAATTAATTTTGGAAGTTGGGCAGTCTAAAGACTTAGAAATTTTGCATTTTATTCATGTTTTTGGTGCTTAGAAATCTTTTTAAATTACTCTCAAACTCAAATCCTTGTTTGTGAGGACTAAAATCAAATATCATGTAAATGTACTATATCTTAATTAATTTTGGAAGTTGGGCAGTCCAAAGAGTTACAAAATTTTGCATCTTATTCATGTTTTTGGTGCTTAGAAATCTTTTAAAATTTCAGATCAGTTTTAATCACGGGGAAGAAACAAATAGCATTAATATGTAAGTTTTGTGCTCCATGACGGATCCAATAATGTTATGGGTGCTGTTCACAACTACATTTTTTTTTCTTTTTGTTATTTAAAGTATTTGTGAGTTTCTATTTGAATCAGTTGCAATTTTTTATATGTTTACCTTTCAAAATGTCCTTTCAAAATGTCCAATGGTGCTTATCTCTTCTTCTTTTGGCAAGACCCATGCTCAAAACACTAGAATTTGTCTAAAACCTTAGGCCTCAAAACCCTAGAATTTGTCTAAAACCTTAGGCCTCAATTGTAGATAGATGAATTTTTTTTGGCAAAGCTAAGAAAAATTCATGTATTCAGAAGTGGAGGGGAGTATCAAGAATCTCTAGATTGAGTGAGTGAAGGAGTATAAGATTGGGGTTGTTTTGGGACCATTAGGACCTTTGCGGATGGATCGATGGTGGAAATTCCTAATGCATATGCACTATGTGATAACTGTCACTAATACATGCATGATGGAAAATGTTAGTTGTACTTGAAAAAAAAAATGGTGTATGTGCATTATTGGCATGTGTGAAAAGAGAAGGATTAGGGTGCTCATCGTTAAGATATGCTAGCGAATCTATAGATTTTCTATGTATATGTCATTTATAAAGGGACAAAATCTATGCAAAACAATATTTCGAGATCATGGAGGAGTTATTAGATATATTGGTGTGCACACAAATAAGAGGTAATTCTATATTAGATCCATTGTGTTGACTATTCTGAATTTTCTTGCAAGGAGTGTAGATTTGCTAGGATTGACCATGATCTATTTCTCAATAAGTTGTAGATCAACTGTAGAATGGTGGAACCTATAAATGTTATTACTTTGCAAGAATAAGATTTAGATTCTACTCGAAATGTAAGGTCGGAATGAGCAGAGGAGCTCTAAGGAAACCCTAGCCTCAATTCGACGCAGACTGCTGTAGACCAGTCGTAGAACATCGGCGCGACAATTTTTTAGCGACCAACGAAGATCAAATAACTCCTACTGACACGCCAGAATGGGCACAGAAGAGGGGGGCAACCCCCCTCATATCGCAATATCGCCACCAACGACCGCTCCGGTACCAGAGTGAAACGCCCCACATTTGAGCCGCCCTTGCAGGTACGCGGACAGATTTTGGCCAGAGAACAAGGCCTCATGAAGGAGATGGAGACAGAAGCAGGAACCTCCCATCCAAAGGCACCTTGAGGATGGGAGCCAGGTAAATACATACCACAAATGGAGAAAACACCAAGATACCTCATTAGCTCAACTAGAGTAGGGGAACACACCCAATTTATGAGAGAACATGCCCTCATTGGCAAGTTCCTGGGTCTCTGTCCAACAGAGAGGGATCTTAATAAATGGATCAAGCACTGGTGGAACCCCAAAGGGGACTATGAGGTCCAAATCAACTCCAAAGGCTTCTTCACAATCATTCTGTACAATCCAGAAGACAGAGACATGATATTTGAGAACGGGTCACACTTCTACAACTCAGCAGGGCTATTCTTATGCTTCTGGACTGAAAGATTTAGCCCAGACAGGGAAGACTTCACCATGACCCCTGTATGGATCTGCCTATATTCCTTACCGAAAGAGTTTTGGCTGGAGGAGATTCTAATGGGCATAGGGAACACTCTAGGACATTATGTCAAAGATTCAGAGGCCACAAGACAGAGAAAATACACTTCATATGCCAGGATCTGTGTCTACATGAACATTTCCAAGGCACTCCCTGGAGCGGTGACTCTCGAATACTAGGATGAGGATTGGCAACAAACTCTGAATTATGAACACATTCCCTTTCGCTGCAGGAGATGTCATGAGCACAGCCACCTCTTCAGAGATTTCCCCCTGATCAAACCAGCCACCAAAGCAAATGACACCACACAAAAAGATGGCTTCACCACGGTTGCGGCAAAGAAGAGAAACCCACCAAGGAGACAGATCCCAGACCCTAGACAAAAAATCACAACCAAAAACTCTTATGAGATTCTGAACCAGCTGCCAGAAGATGAGGAAATCCAAGATCCACACAAGGAATCACAATAGGCTCAAGGGGACATCCCAAATCCTTCCCCCCCTCCCCAAAGTCGTGAAACCTACACAGAAGAAAGAGGAGATGGGGATGGGGATACTCCAATGCAGCTGGACGACAAAGATCTAGCGGGCATAGATCTAGAAAATCTCGAGGAGGCCTTGAATCAAAAGGACTTGCAGACCCTTCCTGAAGAACAACTACGCAAGGTACATAAAGTATTTCTCAATTCCTCGACAGGATCCATAACACGCCTGGGTATAGCCACAGACATGAGTTCAGGCTCGAAAAGAGTCCTCCGCGAGAATAAAAGATGAGGGCGAAAAACAACGCAACAACTTATCAAGGAGGTGGGCAATCTCATGATAAATTCAAGTCAGATCCACAAACTTTCGAAGGGATACCTCCACCCAACACCACCCTCTTAATGATGAAGATCATCACCTGGAACATTAGAGGACTCAATGGCAGATCCAAACAATGAATCCTCCAAGCTTGTATCAAGGAAGAAAACCTAGACATTCTAATGTTACAGGAAACCAAATGCGTGGGAACAGAAGCTGAAACCATCTTCCAGCGTATCTGGCAAG
Source organism: Picea mariana (assembly GCA_032191745.1). Lineage (NCBI taxonomy): Eukaryota > Viridiplantae > Streptophyta > Pinopsida > Pinales > Pinaceae > Picea > Picea mariana. The sequence goes on along the minus strand of JASDQU010096855.1, from coordinate 15,734 downwards.
AATGCAACTCCATATCAACAGACTCCACAGGATCCTCAGGAGGTCTTTCTATCCTCTAGAACCCATCCAATATCACTATCAACAAACCCTTTTCAACTGTAGGTACAATAACAACTCACTTCGAGGTCATTGGCTCGAATAAGGAAGGATCCATCACTAATGTCTACGGATCCCATAGCCAACAGGACAAAGAAAAACTCATGGAGTGACTCGAACTAATCAAGACTCTAGTGACAACCCAAAACTGGATCTTAGGAGGCGACTTCAATATGATCCTGTCGTTGGAGGAAAAAACAGGTGACACCAAGAAACTTGAGCAAGACAACGGTAAGTTCAAAACTCTCATTGATCATCTAAAGTTAGTCGATATAGAAAATAACAATGGCATCTTCACCTAGTCCAATCGTAGATCGGGTAATCAACACATTGCTTGTCGATTGGACTGCTTCCTGGTCACTGAGGACCTAATGGAGATAGACTCTTATATGGAAAGCCTTATTTTACCAAAATCTGGCTCAGACCACTGGCCTCTTTCTCTCAATCTAGACACAGGGGAGACACCCAAATACAAGCCCTTTCGCTTCGAGAAATTCTGGCTCTCACACCCGGATTTCCATCATCTAGCCAAATCCTGGTGGGCACAGGCGGAAATAGACCACGACACTAGCATGTACAAATTCCAGCAGTGCCTCAAAAACTTTAAGCAGTTGTTGAAACAATGGAACAAGAACAACTTTGGAAACATACTTCAAAGCATACAGGACATAGAGAGCAAGCTGGTAGAGATACAAAAAACCTTCATTCCAGGATCCAGAACCACTAAACTAATGAGAGAGGAGGTGAAGCTCCAAGAGTAATTAGAAGAGAGAAGAAAGCAAGAGGAAGTTCTATGGAAACAAAAATCCAGAGTACAATGGCTCAAGGAAGGGGAAAAGAACACAAAATTCTTCCACATAACTATGATGCATCGTCGCCATGTCAACAGAATCACCCACCTAGAGGACAGCCAGGGAAACCCAGTCAGAGAACACTCTCAAATTGAGGCTGAGCTGATCAATTACTACCAGGACGTTCTAATGGAAACCAAGGAGGACAGAATGACAACCATCCAAAGAGTCACCAGACACATACCCTCGTTGGTAACCTCCAAGCAAAACGCCGCACTAACACGACCCATCACCCAAGAGGAAGTGGATCAAGCAGTAAAAGCCATGCCTCTGGGAAAGGCCCTCGGCCCGGATGGGTTCACCATTGATTTCTTCCACCATTGCTGGGACCTGGTCAGGAAAGAAGTATGGGAGGTAGTAGAGGAATCGAGAGCATCAGGCCTAGTCCTACTGGCTCTCAATGCCACCTTTCTCACCCTCATTCCAAAAGAAGAAAGAGTCAAAAGCCCCAGAAAGTTCAGATCCATTTCCCTCTACAATGTTATCTACAAAATCATAACGAAGGTGGTAGCCAATCGACTCAAACCCATTTTGACACATGTCATCTCCAAGGAACAAGAAGGGTATGTAGAAGGAAGACAAATCATGGATAGCGTCATCCTAGATCACAAGGTCATCCACTCCCTCAAGACTTCAAGGACCCCAGGTATGCTAATCAAACTTAACCTTTCAAAAGCTTTCGACAGAGCCAGCTGGAAATACCTTCGAGATGTCTTAGAATATTTTGGATTCGATCAGTGTTGGGTGAACTGGATCCTAAATCTCACCTCCTCAGCCTTCTTCTCCATCCTAGTGAATAGGGTTCCGTCCAAACCTTTTTCACCTTCCAGGGGCATCAGGCAAGGGGACCCCCTCTCACCCTTCTTGTTTGTACTTATGGTGGAAGGCCTCGGACGATACATTAAGGCAGTAGTCACCGACGGCTCTCTCAAAGGCCCGCCCCTGCACAACATTCAGCCAGCACCCTCTCATAGTCAATTTGTTGATGACACCCTCCTTATGAACTCCCCAATGGTCCGGGAGGCCAACCAGCTCAACTCTATCATCTCTGACTTCACTAAAGCCTCAGTCATGTCCCTCAACTTAGACAAATCCAAACTCTACTTTTTTAACACACCAGCTTCTGTTCAAATCCATATTTCCAGACTTCTAGGAATACCCAGGAGCTCCCTTCCATCCAACTATTTAGAAGTTCCCCTCACAGGTGCGGCTGCCAGATCCATCTCTTGGGATAGCCTTCTCCTTTCCATCTCCAACAGGATAAGAAATTGGACCTTCAGACCCCTCAACATTGCTTCTCGACTGGTTCTCCTCAAGTCCGTCTTGCAAGCCCTACCTACCTATCTCTTCACCACCCTTGCTGCTCCTAAACAGGTTATCAGAGCCATCAGAAACCTCCAGCGAAACTTCCCTTGGCATGGTCACCAACCTAACAAGAAATGGGCTCTAGTAAACTAGGACAAACTCTGTATGCCAAAAATCCAAGGAGGATTGGGTCTCCGAGATCCAGGGAAACTCAATCAAGTAATGGGAGCCAAAATCTGGTGGCGATGGCTAAAAATCCCAACAGCTGCCTGGGCACAAATGTCGAAGCAAAAGTATGCCCCCCTTACACCACAAAATCAGCTAATCAAGCACAATAATCGAATTCAGGGCTCCAATATCTGGAACACAGCATGGCAAAATCGCACATTGGTCCAAAACCATGTCTTTTGGGAGGTCCGAAATGGAGAAAGCGCCATGTTCTGGCAAGACTCATGGCAGCAATTCAAACCCCTGAAGGAAATGGAGGAGCTATCCAATCTCAAAAGAGCTCTCGATCAGGATACCTCCCTAAGGGTAAAGGACCTCTGGAAACCTCAAGAACAAAGGCATCAATGGCGCCAATGGAAAGTCTCTAATCAAGATCTCAGGGTCCCAGAAAATTTCAATCTGCAGAGCTAGCAATTTCAAGCTAACCGCTGGAAAATACCCAAAAGAGAAGAGCCGGACATCCTCAGATGGGGGTATTCCATAGCTGGCACTTTCTCAATAAAATAAGCTTACTTCCTATAGGGAAATCACCAAGACAAAAACAAGGAGCCCATATGGAGCAAAGTTTGGAACCTTGCTCTCTGGCCTAAGGTCTCCACCTTCCTGTGGCTAGTGGTACACAACCGAGCCCTAACCTAGGACAACCTGAGGAAAAAAGGCTTCATTGGACCATCTCTATGTGTTCTCTGCTACCAACAAGAGGAAACCAAAGAACATCTCTTAAATGGCTGCCACTTCAGCCAACAAATTTGGGACCAAGGAGCGCAAATAATGCGCAAATCCAACCAACATCGGAGCAACATCAATGACACAATTGAGAATTGGGACTCTATCACTTATAACAATCCCCTTCTGAATCGCATCTGGAAGCTTCTACCAGGATTCACTCTCTGGAAAATCTGGAAGGAATGGAACAAGAGAATCTTCCACTCCCAAGCTTCCACGTCGGATGCCACCTGGGAGAAAATCAGCTCACTAATTAAGGAAACTATCAGAAGCAAATCATGGAAAGAAGAGGACCTTAACTGCAACCTAGAGGAACAGTGCATTCTTCAAAGCTAGCAGCCCATTCTAATAAATCAACCAGCACCAAGGACGCACAAACACCAACAGACTAGTCCAACCACCTGGTCCCCCCCTCCAACAAATTTCATAAAAATAAATTTTGATGGGGCTTCCAAAGGCAACCCGGGACCAGCAGGATATGGAGTAGTACTCAGAAATTCAAATGGAAAGATCCTTTGTCTAGTGGCTGGCTTCCTAGGGGAAACAACCAACAATGTGGCAGAGCTAACAAGATTATTGAGGGGTCTCCAAGCAGCTATTGACAATTATCACCACAAGATTATCTTGGAGGGGGACTCACAAATTGTCATCAAGTTAATCACCAAGATTCTTCATGGAGGCCATCCTTCAAAAATCTCACCAAGTTGGTGACTCTATGGATTGCTAGAGGACTTTACCCGCCTCCTCCAACCCCATCTCAGCATCATACCCTCCCACGTGAAGCGAGATGCAAACAGGACAGTGGATTGCCTGGCAAATGAAGGAGTCGAAATGGAAACCAAACACTTCTGTTGGGAGGCCCACATCTCGGAAGACTCAAACATCTCCACTCAGTGCCAAACCTTAGCCACCAGAGATATACAACCCCCGAATGGGGTGCCAAGTCGCAAACCAGAGACATGCGGGGCAGCGTCGAGATGCAACATTAATTCATCCATCGGTGACCATCCCCTCAGTCATTAACCAAATATGAATCCGCGCATCCACATCCAATCGATGAGCCCCTTCATGCAAGTGATCGGTACAATGCACCAACGCACTCAGCAGCAAGCCTTAATGGCTATGGCGGTCGTGGTTGCCCTCCTTCTTATCACCTGCCTCGATGGAATGGAGCGACATTCACCCATCGCAGCGTCGAGTGCAAAGTTCACTTCACCAGAGCAGCAGTTTGGGGACCCTTTGAAGCTCTGGAGCAGAGCCTTCCACCCGCAAGGAACCCTGGTCATCTCCAGGGTCTCCACCATGCCCAGAGCACGAGGTAAGCCATGCAGGGGTGTCGCTTGGTACACAGTCGAATCTCACCGCCAGAGACAGAAGAAATTTGAGCAGGCGCTAGCCATGACATCCCTCTGAAGGCATAAGAAACCACGAACACCTCCAATGGCATACATGGAAGAGATTACCTTGGAAGACGCCATGCAAAGTTATCCCAAGCTCCCTCTGTTCACAGTCCCGGACAATTAGAATCCACCCACCGATTTTGGCTCAGATGACAAGCTTCCGCCTTCTGGAAAACTGCTTGGTTCCAGAGCCAATAGCCCAGCGGAGTATTTTACCACCTGCTATGTAGAAGAAGAGACCCCGTCCCTCACACAGGGAACTAGAGACTCACCCCCCGGTGCACCTATGGAGGCGGCGACCTAGCTTTCCAACCAATCGGCACATGCAAGTGAGGGAGCAACAAGGCCCATTCTCCCAGCCTCCATCGATGACCATTGGTAGGACCAACAACTCTTCACCGACTCAGGATACCTCGCTCTCATCTTTGATTTGAGGAGTCTGTTGGACGACCAGGTCTTTCGCCTTGCCCGAATCGTTCAACGACTCAACATGTTGTTCGCATCTCATTCCAGAACTCTTCCTAAATGACAATGCCCAACGTGTGTGCAGGCTTATGCACTTCCAGCAAGATGGAGAAAGCACGGGGATGAGGATGAGCTCACCGGATAAGAGGTTCAATGATGTTCTTGGTTAGAAATTTTTTTCTGTTTCCAAACCAGGCTTTTGCCCAGTCAGATCTTAGTTATTTTGAAACTAGTTTTTGGCATACAGTTTAAACTTAATGGGTGGCAGTCCTGGTTTCCTTCGGGCAGGATGGTACTCTGATAGTCTTGTTTATTGGGAAACAAATGGCACAGGATGCCCAGCTGTCTCGGTTTCCTGTTTAGGCGGGACAACTGGCTTCGTAAACAGTCATTGTAACTTGATAATGATAATATAACATGTCCTATCCTTTAAAAAAAAAAAAAANGATTAAAAAATTTCTTCAAAGATTTTGCCTCCCTAAGTGAACCAACACTAAAGAGGTGGATATTGTCGACATAAAGGATATGGATTAAAGACAAACAATTTGTTAATTAAAACAACAAAGGATGAGAAGGGTAGGCACCCTTCAATCTAGTTCTTGAATGGACAGTTAAAGCCTGTCTAATTCAATATAATCCTTAAATACAACCAGCTTACTCTGCCATAAGAATTTTGGCTGACCAATCTTAATTACAATTGTATTTTTTATGTCAATACAATATAGGAATTCTTTTGCTACCCCGACATCATGAGTTTTTCTTTCCTCTAGAAATTCAAATTTCTCCACTAATATAGTTCTAGATAAAATAATTTTAAGTCTTGTTGTTATTATTTCAATTGGAAATGAGCAAGTAGATGGACATAGTGAGATTGAGATTCGATGGATTATTCTTTTTAGGTATTAGTGCTATAAAAGTTTCACTCATTTCTCTTCACAACTATCCATATGTCCTGGATTCCACCACCACTACTAATAAATCACCTTAGAAAGAATTCACCAAGTTTTATAATTTCATCTATGTTGTCCCTTTCTGGAGCTTAAAATAGGTTACTGAAAGAACTACTCTCATATCTGCAAGTTTACATAACTTTGAGGTTATTTCTTCCATTTGGCTTGGGCATTTTCCAAATTATATTTCTATATTGTTTCCCTTCATAATGATTTTGAAATATTGTGTGTTCATCACCTCTAGATAGTCATACTGCTCTGCTTTGCTCTTCTATATTGTTTCCCAAGTACATAATGAAAGTATTCTTATGTAGCTTGCTAGTCTGGGCTTATTCTTGTGTGAATGGCATATTTTATTTTTTAAAAAACCCCAACATTAGTCGCTCTAGCGACTAACATGTTCATCACTTGTATTTCCATTTGGTCACAAAGTATGTAACTTGGTCACTCTAGCGACTACCTGTTCGTCCTTCGTTTGACCTTTTTAGCTTCAGGTTTGGTCGATCTAGTGACTAATATTCGTCGTTCTACCGACTCACCATGGTTTATTGACTAAGTTTTTCAGGGTTGTCTTGGTATCTCTTGTGACTAATATTAGTCGTTAGACCGACTAACATTCATCGCTAGCTGACTAATTATGGTTGCTAGAGTGACCAAGGTTATGTTTTTCTTAGATATGCTAGAAAGGCTTGCGGCTAAAGTTGGTCGCTAGAATGACTAATCTTGGTCATTTGACCGATGAATGGTAACTTTTCCCTATTTTGAATAGGCTTCTTTTCCTAATCGCTAGACCGACGAAGATCCATGTGTGACCACTAGACCGACGAATTGATTCCGATAAAAAAAAAAATCATCTTGGTTGTAACAACGACCCTATTCCGACGAAACTTCGTCGCAAAAATGTTCAAATTTAGTAGTGCGTGGATCTGCATTCCCCAGAAATCGTTGAGCAACAAGAAATCTATAAATCTAGAAATGACATTTTGGAGCAAGAACAAGAAAAACAAAACAATGTAGAAGACATACTCTTTCATTTCAAACAACAAGATAAGCAGTATCAATAGTGTTTTGCTTCCCTTAATGGTTGTGAATCACATGACTTTCATTAGTTGTTTCAACGAGGACAGGAGCAACCCATTCTTATTCATATAGTAGATTTCAAACAACAACAACCGAGTCTTCTAGATCATCTAGAGTCTCCTCATGTTCTTGATGATCCCATATCTGATTGGATGGATTCAGTTTCAACGGGGGTCTCTAATATTGTAGTTGTTGGTATGATGCACATAATGTGTGGCAGTAAGTATGAACTACCATTAGAATTTATGTTGTGTATGTTGTTTTCTTTTCATGGTTTTAGTAGCGTACATGAAGACATGCCAAGAAACCCGTTGCTTGATTGGTTATTTTGGAAATTTGTTTATACTTGAGTATTTAATTTCAGTTTGTTAGAGTAGGGGTGTGTTAAATAAGCTCATCATTTGAGCATTTATTTTTCAGTTTGTTTATATAGTAGATCAACAATAAGACTCCATAGCCCAACAAAGGCACTTGGGTGTAGCTATAGATTAGTTAGTTTGTGTGTGAGTAAAGACTCCATATCCCAACAAAGGAACCGGGGTGTGTTAGTGTTGTTAGTTTGATCTTCTTTTCGAAGACAGGGAAAATTGGCACCATCTCTAAATATGGTTAGAAGAATTTTAAAGTTGGAAAATGGATAAAACTTTGGCAGGGGCACTAAAGTAGTAGGGTCACCCAGATTGCAGATTGCAAAATTGATCGACGATCACACTTCATTGCGGAAATCAAAAGTGCCCGAACGTGAATTTCCTAGCATGGTTTCGCAATTGAAACCATGGTATAGCTTGTGAAGTACGTGGAAATTGGTGGTTGATTGCGGAAGTCAGAGTGGTGTGGATCCAAACCACCCTCAACAACCTTTGCAATCATGTGCTAATATCACATCTAGGGTCCAATCCAAGAGCTACGCGTGACAACAAAACTTGACGTCAAGCCAAATCATCAAAGGAAAAGTCACGAGGACCATTCTTGCACTAATGAAAGACTCGGTTGGTTCCAACAAACTAGGAGGTTTGAAGAATATGGAAAATTCATTAGAGAAGGAGGGATAAAAACATGTTGTACAAGCCATAACGAGAAAACCTTGTACCAAACTCATCAATAAGTTGAGTTCAAATGTGAAGATCGGGTTGAACCCTATTTTAAAGGATTTGGTTATCAATGTAGATGAAAATGAATCAGACGATGAAGATAGTGCACAGTTCAGTAGAAGCATATGTGCATGGCTCACCAATAGAAACAAAGGTAAGTTACAGAAAGTGGGAGCAAGGTTTTGAGAGGTAAGGCACCTGATCTATTATTCTTAACACCTCACAGGGAAGTACTATCCCCGGTTGGAGCCAATGTTGTAACCTAGGTCTGCACCCCTGCCCTTTCCCTCCTTTACCCTATACATCCATCAAGTCTGATTTTTTTTTTTTTGTTTGCTAGGCTTATTCTTCATGATTTAATCACTCAACTTCACTAGCCCCTACCCGTATTTACTTATTTTGCACCATCTTTTTTCTTTCTTGAAAGGTGATTACATGTTCTAGTTTGAGTTTGAAAATTCTTTTCATCATGTTTATCACTAATTGATCATGCAATGAGTCGACCAAGTCCTTTGTGTGCGTAGTGTTGACGATAAAAATCGCAACGAAGTTTTCGCCCGCAAATTATTGATAAATACTACTATTTAAACTAAGCTAATGATATATAATAATAGTAGGTGGGACCCCTTGTAGATTGTAGGATCATATAAAATTTCTTATTTGATATTTGTGCTGCTGTTCGACACTCCCTAAAAGGTTCTACATGATTGATGATGAAATATTGGTTCTATTTGTGACAAATGGCAAATGGATAATGCATGTTATGTGTTGGTTATGCTGCTCTAGACTCTAAATTCAATGTCATGATGGATTATGTTAACTATTATTACAATTTATATTGGCACCTTGATTCATTTACACCTGCACAAGATACATGTTAGTAACAACAAATAAGAGCAATGAAAAGGGACCTATGAAAAAATCCAAGAAAGAGGAACCAAACTATGTTATGCTATATTATATGCATTTGAAATTTAAAAAGGTTGATGTTAGTCCTAACTAGAAATGTTAGTGGCTATACGATTTTATTGAGTTATATGAAGGTGCATTTGATATACATTATGGTATGTTTTGGCAATGGTTAATATGAGGTCGGGTGGCGCACTTGGCAAGTAATGTATGTTAGTTTCGATGCATGGATTAATGGCATGGGTTAATGTTGGTTGGCCAGCGTGTACTACATAATTGAATGAGTAGAGGATGGAAGCAGCGTGCATTTACTGCATGTCACTCCATACCTCTCCCACTGGCCGTCACCCTAGCTTAGCTATTGTTCAATTGATTTTCATTGTGGTTAAGCTCCGATATTCAAGAAAGAAAGGAACTGCTCGACCAAGCTCGCATTTTTAAGGCCATTTGGTTACAGGTATGTTTTTTTCGCCATCCATGAACTCACTCTATTTATGAAATAAATATCGGCTCGGTGATGTATTGGTCTGTGTTTTTCTTAAGGCTAGCAACTGTGTAAACTCATGGTGTTTCTCTAGAACAATTTTTTGTGTGTTATTCGTTGCAAATGGGAAATTTGATGGTTGAAGTCACGATTTCATTGATTATTCTATGTGGTGGAATCCATGAAGGCTCTCTATTGTCTTTATGGGTTTTTGTTGGAGGGTTTCATTCAGTTTGGACTTGTTGGTCATCTCCACACAGTCCTTGTAACCATACCCGGTCGTATTTTTTTTTATGGGGTTGTTGTGTAATTTTTGAACCACCTTTGGGTCACTGCATATCGTTTTCCACCTGGTTGTGGACTCATTTTATGTTATTGGTCTCTGCACAATTCGTTATGGTGGCTATTATGCCAAGAGGTTTGATTTAGGGTTGGTTTCTATTACCTGAGATCTGCATTTGTATCAACATTATTCAATTTTTTGGGGGGAAAACCACAAGGGTTATGCCCTGCGTGTTCTCGGTGTTATATACTGACCAGTAAGAAACCTTTGCTCCTCTGTTCATAATCTCTCATATCTGGTGTGAACTGTCACCCTGTCTTGCAAGCTAATGGCTATGTGGCCTGTGTGTCCATTGTGTTGTCTCAAAAGGTTCTCACCTGCTGTTGGTATGGTCGACTCCAGTCTCCCTGTGTTGGTTCCACTGAGCAAACCCTTGATTATTCAGAGCCCAATTTTGATAAATTGAGCCAATTATATCCTGTCAGGTATATTGTTGATTGTTATGAGTTGGTGGAATAACATCGACAATGGTTTTGATTATTGGATCATCTTTGTTGATAGAGTTGAATACACGGTTATAATCAGAAATGATTATTGGCATACAATTGCTGCCTCCTTTTTTTATAATAGTTGGATTGATAACTCAACATTGTTTTATGTTTTGATCGGGAGTAAAAGTGTTAGAGATTTAAATGTGGATAGCGAAAAAGTGTTAACTCACAATAAATTGTTTAATTGATCACAATAATTGTTTAGTTGGTGTTGGATCGTTTGCATTAAATACCAAATTATTTTATGGATTACTTAATTGATTTTATGAACAATATTCATTCTTTTCCCTATCATTATTTCACTTTTTGCTAATTACAATTCCCCTCACCTTCCCATATTCATTATCCACTCTATGTTCCTAAAATTTAATTACAATTAAAGGAAACTCTGTATTATGATAGTTTAAGATTGCAGGGATGGATTACAGTGATATATTTTTGGTTTACATTACAGTTGATTGTTTGTCATCTGTGAACAGTAATCATGATCTTTCCCCCCTCATTTTAACATTTTTCGCTCAATACAACCCCACTCATATCCTAGAACCTTTTTTCACCCCCTGCTCATTGAAAATTATTAAACAATTTGTATGGATTGGATTGCATGAGTCTGATATGTTGTTGAGCCAAATTGTATTTCATATTTTAAAAGAGTTGTCATGTATGGTTGTTAAAAAAACTATTTGTTAATCAATTATTCATATATGAATGATATTTTTCAATAGAGGTAGCCATGGTAGAGGTAACCGAGGGAGAGGTAATTGAAACAGGGGCCCTAAAAGGCCAAGATTCTCCATACACTTTGATGCAGACTCGCAAGAGTTAGGCCAACTATTTCAAGACGGGTTTTTTAATTAGATTGGGAAAGGAGTGGTCCAACCTAGGTCTGAAAGGCCTCCATTCCAAGCCCCACAAGTCCCTGGTATCCTTGTGCCTCCTCATGTTTCATTGCAACCTGAAGTTCCTGAAAATGATGGATGGAAATAGATTGTCCACCCGACAGTCTCCCAACATCGTGGCTAGCCTAATTTATCTTTACTTGCTCCCCCACCTATCAATCAAATTGTCCAATTTGCCCCTGTTCACTCTCCAGTTCATTCTTCCCATGTGAGAAAAAGGTTGAAAAACAAGGCCCACCATGCCCCTGACAAAGGAAAAGCCACTACTGCCCTTTCATCACCCTCCAATGACTCTGATAAATTTGTGTCCTCCCACATGAATTTGAGGGATGATGGCTCTCATGTGATCAACGATACTAGGCCTAAATGTTGCACACAACCTAAGGAAAATTCATAGATATCAAAAGGTGAAAACAACAAGGAGGGAAATATTGCCTCCCAGAGTGGAAATATGGATTTAAAGTTTTTATTTATTTATTAATTGTTGAGAACAGTTGACTTCTGAAATTTTGGACAACACACTATTTTTGGATATATGGGTAAATATATTTTTGAAATAATTTCAGTTATCATTGAGATAAATTGTCAAATATGAATGTGATGATGGGACTCACAAGGATGGATGTTTTGTTTAATTAACTAGTTCTGTTATGATTGTTAAAAGATAATGGGAGTCACAAGGGGTCCCACCTACTAGTTATTATTTATTTAAAAACTTTTATTATGATTTATTAATTTTCCCCCTAACTAAAATTTGGTTGAGTTTTAGTTAATTTAACTAAGGAAGTAGTTCAACTACTTCAACCAATTCTAATTTGCTTAAAGGTAAAAGGAAAGGGAGGAACAAGAGGGGAATAGAAGGAGAAGCATACTAAAGTTTGCTCTTTGAGTTTTTGTTGAGATAATTCAGTTTTCATTCATTCCTTAATTCATTAGAAGCCTAATTCTTTTTTATGATTGCAGGATCCTATTGTAGACAACGAGATTCAGGTTTGAATTACATCATTCAGACACTTGTTTTTCAAAGGTGTTGATCTATCTTTGATAGTATGTGTAGACTTGTCTATTTATGAATTAGATTTTATGACTGACAAAGGCTATTGTGTAGATTCAAGTGGGAAACAATCCATGGCAAGCTGATCTAGCTTTTAAAGTTCAGTTTTTTTATTTTCTGTCAGAAGTCCTTTTGTATGTTTCATCAGGGACGTCTAAGTTCGACTTTGGTCCAAAAATTCCTTAGGAAATTTTGTAAAGAGAAAAATTCTTTGATAAATTAGAATGAAATAAAGGATTTATTTATGTCTCACATGTTTTGATTATTGACTTGGTGTCTTTACTTCTGTCTCTATATTTATTTCAACATCTGATATGTTCAGAAAATTACATAAATAATGATTTTTTCAGCAAACTTTTATTTATAAATAAAAACAGCCTAAGCACTTGTAAACAATACTTGTGAATTAGGATATCGATTTTGATGGCTATAAACATATGGTGATATTCCGTCTATCTTGCTCTAGCCAAGCAGGATCTGAAAATGTTGATTAAGATCATTTCATATCTTTTCCTCAACATTTATTTGGCGACCATACTGGGGAGATCTTCAATATCTCTCTGGTTAATTCTTATGCTTGATTAGCATCGAATACACTTATTTTTTCTGATATTGATTTTTTGAATGTTTTATTTCTTAATGACTATGCCTATTGCAAGGCATCCCAATATTGAGCCCGGTCTTCAAGATCAGACCAACATTGCTTTGAATTTGTTCAACACCATTTTAGACACTGCCAATACTCGTGTTGAGATTAATCATTCAAGGGAAACAATTGAACAAGATATTAGTGCCTAAGAATGTTGGGAAGCTAGGCATAGACAACCTAGAAATCATCAGTAAACTTCTTGTTCCTCCAGTTTTGGCCTTACTTTCATGTCCTTAGACTCTCATGTTTCTAGAGTAAGAAGAGGCTTATCACCTGGAATTAATCCTATTTCTGAAATAAGAAGAAGGAATGTTGTGTTATCAACCCAACAAAGTGATCTAAGGAGAAATTTTCCTGATTCATCCAATTCGTCTTTTTCTCCCTCACCTATCATCCACAATATGGCATCTAGTGGTGGCTCTGGTGGCAATGGAAGTGCTTCCTCATCTCAGTCTTCATCTTCATCAGTGATTGGTAGCTTTTATAGCCACCATATTCCTATCCAATCTACCACAAATCCCACCAAAGTCATTAAAAAGTATGGGCTTTTTCAGTTTGAAGAAGACACCACAACCACACAATGGAATGTGTCCTCTCCTCTTAACATAGCACCTGCTACTCGTCCACTTCCTAAATTCAAAGAGCATCTCCCTAGGTTTTTGGGAAATAACATTGTCACTACAAACGAACACCTAATGGCATTTTCTAATTCTTGTCACAATGTAGGAGCCAATGACAACGATACTTGCATGTGCTTATTCATCAATTCCTTCAAAGGAAAGGCTGCAATCAATTTATTTGACGTTCCTCCTAAGATTCTGTCTACTTGGGAGGAGTTAGTTTATTGGTTCAAGTCCACCTATGGGCAATCTAAAATCCTAGCTGAGCAGTTGTGGGAGTACAATAACATCTCTTATAAGGATGGTGAAACCATCAAGTCATTCAACTTTCATTTCACTAAGCTATATAGTCAAATCCATGAACTCATTCGACCTCAGAACCAAGCCTCTTTTAGGCATTACTAAAATGCATTACCTTCCCCCTATCGTCATAGGCTTGAGAAAAAATCAATTGATAACCTTGGTTCTGCTCTACATACCTGTTTAGAGTATGAAGAACAACTCAAAAGAACAGGTCTTCCCCAAGCATAACCGGTTAAACTGATAGACATGTTCGCCCTCTTACAACTAGTACAAGATATGAATAATCGTATGATAACGTATGAGAGAAAGGGAACTGTCTCCCCTCTCACCCCTAAGGATTCATCCTCTTCTGCACCCCCCTTTAGAAATCCAATTGAAAATAATTTTCAGCTTAAAGCTATCATGTCTCAAAGTTGGTGTAACTTTTGCGAAGAACACCACGAGGAAGCCACATGTGAGGTAAGGAAGAGAGCCAGAGATAATATATTTGGTAAAAGACCAGAAACTACCATCGTTGTCCTCGATTTTGCAGAGCCAGAAGATGTCATGATCATCAATACTAGGAAAAAAACCTATGCTCCCAAAGGCAAATATGAGCCTCCCCACAATTCTTCTAGCCCAAGCTCATCATCACTAGGTGCTACAGTTCAGGTTCCTAAGGTTCCTGACAGTCAAGGAACAAGTTTACCTCTCCCCTCTTCCAAATACAATATTCTGAATCAGTTGGCCAACATCAAAGCAGATGCCACTCTCCTAGACATGGTTTCTGTCCCTGAACAACAGAGGCATCTAAAACAATTCATGGAAGGAAAATATTTTGTTGTAGACAACCTCTCTAAAGAGGTGAATGAAGAGGATTCGTCTATAAATAAAGTAGGTGTACATAACTTTAGATATCCTGTAAAAATACCCCTTTTTATATTTCTATAAAGATTGTGGATAAGATCGCCCATTGTTTCCTCATTGATGGCGGTTCGGGCCCAAGTGTGAGGTCGAAGATTATTATGGAATATCTAGGCTTGTCTTGTACAAATGAAAACGCCAGGAGCATGCTCTCTTATAATATTCTACAACAAACAACCATAGGTGAGATTAAAGATGTGACCTTAGTTTTGTGCGCACACCCTGAAATAAGGACAACCCTTAGCATTCAGGTAATTGACATGCAATTAAACAATTACTCAATCATCTTGGGAAGAGATTGGAAAGCTTTGACGAGTAGATACCTCTCACTCGATAGGACACACTTATCCATTCCTCGGAATGGAAAAAACATTATAGTCCTTAGAGAGGGAAGGATTTCACCTTACATAGAAAGTGTTCCTCAACCTAATGTGAACTATATCAAAGAGGACCTAGGGGTGTATTCGATATTTGCTGAGGAAGATAATATCCCCTTGGAACAGATTGATTTATATGATGGAATGTGGCACAAGCACTTCGATGGTTCATGCTCTAGTGAAGGTAACATAGCTGGCATAATCTTGTACTCTCCTGTGGGGAAAATTCATAACTTTTCTTATAGATTTGACTTTTCTTGCACAAATAATGTCACCGAATTCAAAGCTTTATCATTAGGCATTGAAGACGCCTATAATATTGGTTGTGGTCACCTTTCAGTTTTTGGAGGTTCCGAGCTTGTTGTGAACCTTGTACGTATGATATACTCTCTTAGCAACAAGTTGATGAAACAATATACCCAAACTGTTTGGGCACTTATCTCAAACCTATTGTCTTTTAACATCACTCATGTTAAGAGGGAATTGAACTCAATGGCTGATTGGTTAGAT
>JASDQU010096854.1:0-13732 GCA_032191745.1 Picea mariana | reverse complement strand
CTAGATTCATCAACCATACTTAAACATCAGTTCTTCCTATTGCAATAGAATAAACTAATTTGCTTGATAAATATTTCAAACAATATTAAGTGCAAGGTTTAGTAAGAGAATAATGCATAAATATTAATAAAAACCACAAGAGCATAAGTACAATCTTAGTATCAGATAGAGAATTGATTTTAATCATCATTATTCCATTTGACATTATTACTTAAGAATTTTATTATATATTCATCATATCAATCATATATGGGGACTATTATAAGAAAACTCTCTATAAACTAAATCTATTATCATATAATGACCCAGTGTTAAACTATTAAATATTTCTTTTCATATCAATGTATAATTGAGTAAGTATACAACCAACACGTCATCCAGCAACTTATTTATTTACTCTGTTTAATACTTCCTTATCACTTAAATCATATTATGTGACAGTAATGGAACTAAATACAAATTATATGACTTGTCATATACAACATTAAAACTTAAACTATATACCATGACACTCAAGAAAGGAAAATGAGTTTAAAACTTGCATTCCATACAATTTTTTTTCTTAAAAATTTTGTGGACCAGTGGAGTAACATCATTGAGTTTTTCCATAAGGTTTTCATCCTCATTATGCACAATTGGAAATAAAAACTTGCTTCCCCCTTTTTTTACCCCAAAGATTGGATACACTCCCTTTGTTAATGACATTTATTAAGTGTATACACATAAATTTAATTAATCTCAATTAACCAACAATCACTCAATAATGATGGCGTTGAAATCAAGACTCTAATCTATAAACAGTGTATACAAGGGCTTACATTATCATCCATTGTATAAGATAAAATAATTTAAAGAGTAAATGGTTGCTTGGATAATTGAGAAATTTAATTTAGAATTTAGGACATTGTTGATGTCAGTATTTTCAACCAGTGCATTAACCTTTCAATCAACAAGAATGAGTAATATTCTAGTTAAAATTTAAATAAAAGAGCACTTCCTTTTACAAGAAGGGTCAACGCATTTGATTTAAATTTACAATTATCATTTAACACTAAAAACCTTAATTCAAGTGATATTATTCAAAGAAATGAGTTGCATTAAGGAAAATGCCTAGTGGAAGCTATGCCAACAATTCAATTCATTGGTTATAAAGGATAATGCCTAATGCTAGACCATAAAATTGTACCTTTCGATTCTTAAGGATACTTATGAAACCCAATCAATCTGGTTCAACTAATTGAATTCCAACCCCAGTAATATGTGATAATGAAATTTATTGTTTCGAAAGTCACTCATAATTTTATTAAATCATCATATCAGGCGATATTATAATTATTTCATCTAGAAAATGAAATGTTTTGAATATTTACAACAACAACAACTGAATATAAATTACATGTTCAGCAAGCTCTGGGAAAACTCAATACTCATTGGAGAAAATAAATATCAACACAATTGAACAATCAAATACCATATCCGACGAAGATGGACTTTGAATAAGTTCTTTGGAAAATTGTATCCCTTGCTTCCTCCTGCTTGCTAATCGTAGAGACTTCACTGGTACCTCCCAACCAACGCTAGGGGTACTTTTCTTCCCCCTTATCCCCACAAGCCGCAAAGGGTCCACACACACACAAATAGAAATACTATAGCACCAAGATTTCCACACAAGGTAGAGCCACCACTCTATCTCAAGCTTGGTATCCCAACTCTCACAAGAAAAATACAGTCCAAAATGATTTTGGCAACATAACCTTACCAATAACAAGTGTGATCCATTTCCCAACTACATCATTTGTTTTATAGAATTTTCCTCACTGACACATGTCCACATGCACAAATAATTAACTTTTTAATTAACTAAATTAGGATTATTGATCCACATACTTGTCACTCTCTCCCCAAGTTGCACAAGTAATTACTAATTTTATTTTAATTTTAAAAAGTCAAATTCCCTCAAATCCTTCCATTTGTTCCTATTTTCTCTCTTAGTTGTCCTTTTATTCCCCAAATTCTCATTTAATGAGTGTCTTCTAACTATATATTAGTTAGAGTTTGATTAGGAGTATTCTTCTAGTGGTAGCTATACTCTAGATACCATCCTATGTGTACACCTATTCTCTCATTTTTATTTCTTTCTTATTTTAAATTACCTTTTATTAATTTTATACACACATGTGCATTTTATCTCATCTTTAGATTTTCTCACTATTTTATTTTAAATTGGTTTATCTCATTTCTTTTAATTTAATTAATAAATTTAATTTAGTCCCCTAACTAAAACTTCGACTCAGGCTTAGTCTTTGAATAAGGGTTCGACTTTTATTGGGATTTATAATTAATAGAATCACTCCTTAATTAATTATTTTAATCCGACAAGGTCTAATAAATTCAATGTTTTCTAGGCCACCTATATTTATTGACTCAAGTTTTTAATTACGCGACGTTCCCTTCAAGATGCATCTTCATGATCAAGGATGCCACTCGCCGTTAACTGGTTTTGGTAGTTTTTCCAACCCTTGGAGTCAACACTCCACTCGGTAGACTTTGTGAGAGACTAAGGGATTCTAAGTAATAAGGACTTTGCCTTATTGTGTGCCCCTTAGAAATCTTCGTGAGAGACTATCTCAGTCCTCCCTCATGACATCGTGGACCTCTCGAACAAGGTAATCGTTAACCTACAATTTGATCCATGATGAGAGTGCTAGTAGGTTGTGATAGGGACACTTCCACACCTCTCCCTGATATCTGGTTTTTGTGCATGGCCCCTTTACTCCTTATGTGAGTCAGAATAGCAAGCATCATCAACCTACATCTATTGACAAAACATTGTCACTGATCCATATACATAATCATACTAAATCAATTGTTGAATTTAATGCAGCTTCAAGAGCCTCTCTCCCTGGAGGATGGCATAACACCCTAGTTGTGGACTAGGGCCCCCAATACACTCCTGGGGTTCTTGGTCTAGGACCAAGCAGTTAGATCCATGGAAAAAGACCCTTGTGAGGGGCCCCAATAGATTATTGGGGTTCTTGTTCTGGGACCAAGCAATATAAGTCCCTAGATATGTCTAGGGCCCCTAGATGTGTTCTAGGGTATCCATGCCTAAAGCATGGGTTGATCCTTGTTCTTGTACCTTGGTGGATAAGACCCCAGATGTGTTATGAGGTAACCTAGTCTTTGATCAGGTATATCTTGGTGTAATACCAAGATGTGTTGGTGTGTGATCCTCTTCCTCTCTCCTAGGATGGTCCACAGGACCTAGGAGAGACTATGAATATGGGCATGACCACATTGTGTGATGTACCTCTTATGTACTGATAATCAAGTAAATTGGTCACCTTGAGAATCATATGGACATGTGTTGCCACTAAGAAAACCCATTTTCCCTTTCATAACCCCTTGTTTGTTCTTCACCCTTTGGTTTTTGAGTTTGGGTTTGAGTGTGGTTTGTATTTTTGTTTTTAGGACTTAGTAAGATTAAAATAGAAATATTAATTAATATTTGATATGACATATTAAATTAATATTAATATTAATTATTATTCTATTAACCTAATCCCTACCCTAAGACTATAAATAAAACCATTTCCCTCTCTATTCCTTCACACACACTCGCTCTCTTCTATTCTATGTGGCAGATTGCTTTGAGTTTTTCCTTGTATGTGTTGCGGCCTCCTTTGACTGTTACAGTTCGTCTTCTTTTTGTGTTGGAAAGTGATCAAGGTTGTTGAGTTGAGGGTTGTTCCATTTCTATTTTTGCTTGATGCTGCTAGGATCACCCTCCATCGTTGTTGTCCTTCATCTAAGTTGTTGTCCACCCTTACTCTATCAGTCCTCAAGAAGTTGGCTCTCTCTATGTGTGACAGAGCCTCTTCTAGAGGTTCCTGTCCCTTCCTTTATGAAGATCCAGTACCCTTAAGGGCCACAACTAGAATGCTAAGTTGCTAGCCACTTTCAATAGATCGACGCCTTCTTTATGATCATATCTGGAACCTCCAAAGCTTTCCCTCTTTTGTTGTCTGTATGTGACTGAGATAAGGGTTACTTCCAGAATTTAGTTTGGGGTTTGTTGTCCTTTCCTTGATGTTTTTCTATGGTTTCAATAACAGTCCTATATTTTCTTCTATATAGATATAACACTTGGTGGTTGATCTATGAGTCCAAGACTATATCTGAGCAAAAATTCAGAGGCTTAACATTTCACATGTGTGTCAAGATTTTCTTCATTACACTAAGATAATCTTCAGAGGTAAGTTACAATTCACTTAAGTTTGATTTTTTATGCTCAGATCTATTATTTGAAATGCTTAATGTTCTACATCTATAGGATCATATCTACTAGTGTGCATTACTCAGAAATATTTAGATCTATTGTTTGAAATGTTTAATGTCCTAGATATATAGGTTCAGATCTATTGATTTACAATACTTAGAAATATTGTTGAGGTTCATATCTATTGATTTGCAATACTCAAAAATATTGTTTAGTTCAGATCTAACTGTTTTTCATACTCATAAATATTCTTATAGTTCAGATCTAACTGCTTTACATACTCATAAATGTTTTATAGTTCAAATCTAACTGTAGTGTTTTAGATCTACTCTGTTCTTGCTGGTCTAGATAACATAAATTTTAAAAAGGTATTTATTTTTTGTGTTTCTATTTCTAACATGGTTTCAGAGCTTAGGGCGTGAAAAGAGCTCAAGAAGTGAAAACTTGAGCCTGCATGGATCCATATTGTTAGGGATTGTTTTGTAGATCAGCAACAACTCATTTACTAAAGTGATCAAGAGAACTTAACATGGCCTCCTCTTTAGTCAAAGTTGAAGACAGACTTATAGGGGCCTCCAACTTCAATGCTTGGAAATGTAGGATACTTAACATTCTTGAAGAGAATGATCTAGAAGAGCTAATCACTAGGTTAATTGAAGAACCCACTTCAAACACAGTTAAGGCATCATACAGAAATAAACAAACCAAGGCTAAAAGAATAATTTTTTATTCTTTTAAGGACAACATGATGCCCATCATTGGTCATCTAAGGACTACCAAAGATTGTTTTGATTCTTTGGAAAACCTCTATGAAAAGAAGGCACCAACTCAGAAGAGAATTTTGAAGAAACAACTACGTACTTTGAGAATGGGAAAATATGAATCAATTTTTGCCTTCTTCTCCAAGATGGATCAAACCAGAGATCATCTTATAACAATAGGAGTTGATGTATATGATGATGACCTTGTGAAAACAGCAGTTGATGGACTCCCTGAGTCATGGGGAGTTTTTCTCACATCAGTCAATGGAAGATAAGCCCAACCTAACTTTGATAGATTATGGCATGAATTCTTAGAACAAGAAGGAAGACCCAAACGAAGAAATGATCATTCAATTCTAAGAGATCATTCCCTTTCAGCGAAAGCCAAGAAATGGGAGAAGTTCCCTCAATCTAAAGGCAAAGGTAAGAAACCTCAATGTAAGTTATCTCATGTTAATCCTCATTTATCTAAAGTAAAAAAATTTAAGTGCAATAAGCTAGGACATTATTCAAGAGATTGCAGGAACCCTCCCTCTCAAGAGAGAAGAAAAGGAAAGTTCCAAGCCTCAATTGCTACTGAAGAGGATAAACCTCAAGAGGAACCTCAAAGAAGACAAACCAGGGCTGCCACCAAAGAGAAAGAACAAAATCAAGAATATTATCTCATCTCATCTCTTTTTGGCACTATAACCAACTCAGAGGAAATTTGGTTAATGGATAGCGGGGCTTCCAAACACATGACATGCTTCAAAAAAAATCTTGCAAACTACCAGGACAAGAATTTCAATGTAAAGGTATAATTGGGTGATGATGGTACTTACGACATAAAAGGTTTTGGATCTCCTTCTTTACAACTTCAATCAAGTAATATCTTTCATATTGATGAAATTCTTTATGTTCCTGGTTTAAAGAAAAATATAATCTCATTTGTAGTGTTAGAAAGCAAATGATACTCAATATCCTTCACTAAAGCGAAGGCTCTCACGTGGCTATCAAATCGAGATATGAGAACTGTTATGACTATTGGAACTCATGAGAGTGGTCTTTATAAAATCTCAAGTCAAATTGTTCAAGAACTAGCACACGAGATGATAAATCCTAAGAGCTCTGGCACATGAGGCTTGGACATCTCAAATACAATGCACTTACAGGTTTTCAAAAGATGGTGAAAGGTATGCCAATATTTTCTTTTGAGCATGATCGTGTTTGTAGAGGTTGTGCACTCAGTAAGAATATAAAGAAACCCTATCCTCACAGCAATAGAAAATCTAATGGCATTCTAGATCTAATCCATTTTTATCTTTGTGGGCCCATGGCTGCCCCATCTATGAATGGTTGTATTTAATATATAATTTTTATTAATGATTGTTCTCGTAAAACTTGGATTTACTTTTTAAAGACTAAAGATGAATCTTTTAGCAGATACAAGATTTCAATAATCTTGTTGAAAATCAAACAACAAGACATAGCCGGGTTTTTAGAACAGACAATGGTAAAGAATTTGACTCCTTCAAATATGATGAACTCTTTCAAGATTCTGGCATTAAGAGGGAGTTGTCTCTGCCGTATAACCCCCAACAGAATGGGGTTGCAGAAAGAAAGAACATAACTATCTGTGAAGTAGTCAGGGCCATGATGTATGACTAGAACTTATTGTTATCTCTTTGGACTGAAGTTTCTAGTACTGCAGTCTACATTCAGAACATATGTCCACACAAAGATCTTGAATCAAAAACTCTAGAAGATGTTTTTATTGGTATAAATCCTTATGTTGATCACTTGAGCATTTTTGGTAGTTGAGTCTATATTCACCTTCCAAAAGAAAAGAGGACTAAGCTAGAGCCCTCCGTAAAGAAAGAAACTTTTGTGGGATACAATGAAACCTCAAAGGCTTACAAAATTTATATCCCAGGTCAAAATTTCATTGAAGTAAGAAGAGAAGTGACTTTTCATGAAGAGACATATTTTCGTAGGGCCAGAGAACTTCCATGTGATTCAGGGGAGCAAGAAGTTCCACCACTTGATTATTCAGATTCTCCTCTTCCAGATGAACAGAGGCAAGAGACCTCATAACTTCCAGTGAATCCCTTAAGGAATTCTATTGATTTTCCTTTGGAGAAACCTCCTATTAAAAGGAAACTAGCCTGGTGCCGGGAAATACTAAAGGAAGCAGAAAAACATTCATCTCCCAAGGGAACTTTCAGAGAAAGTAAAAAACCATATTAGTACTCCAGTCTCATAGCTAATTTGAATATTGTGATTGATTCAGGACCTTCCACATTTGAAGAAGCCTCCAAAAATCAAGTGTGGAAAGATGTTATGATAGAAGAATATGATTCAATTCTAACGAATGATGTATGGGCAATGGTCCATAGACCTAGTGGAAAATCATTGGTAACTTCAAAATGGATTTATAAGATAAGCATGCAACAGATGGAAGTATTGAAAAACACAAGGCTATATTCATGGCTCGTGGTTTCTCTCAGAAAGAAGGAATTGACTATGATGAGATTTTTGCTCCAATTTATAGATATGCTTCCATCAGGATGATTATCTATCTTGCCACAATCTTTGGTTGGAAACTTCATCAGATGGATGTTAAGATTTCTTTTATTTACGGTGAAGTTGAGCAAGAAGTGTATATCGAACAACCTGAAGGTTTTGTGATCCATGAAAAATAATCTCATGTGTGAAAACTCAAGAAATCCCTATACGGGTTGAAGCAAGCTCCGAGAGCTTGGTATGGTAGAATAGACAACTTTCTACAAAGTCTTGGATTCACCAAGATAATAGTAGATCCCAATATTTATATAAAGATTGTACAAAATCATCTAGTTATCTTATTCTTATATGTGGATGATATGTTCCTCACTGGAGAGGAAAACGTAATAGCTCAGACTAAGAGTGTGCTTTCCGCAGAATTTGAAATGAAAGACTTGGGGCTCATGCATTATTTCTTGGGCTTGGAGGTGTGGCAGAAACCAGGTGAGATATTTCTCTCACAGAGAAAATATGTAGTTGATGTGCTCTGTAGATTTGGCATGATGGACTATAAGTCCGTCACCACACCAATGATATCTAACCTAAATAAATTACAAGATCATGTTACAAGTTCAGATCCAGAAGAACCCACCTTATATCGGAAGATCATTGGGTCATTGATGTACCTCGTACATACTAGACCGTACATTTGTTATGCAATAAATGCACTCATCCAGTTCATGTGTGAAACAAAGCATATACATATGGTTGTTGTTAAACATATTCTAAGATATGTTCAGTAGACTATAGCCTATGGTCTCAAATACACTTCCAGTGGAGGTGTAATGATTCATGTCTTTATAGATTCAGATTGGACGGGAAGTATATTGGATTGGAAGAGAGCTTCTAGATATTCTTTTAGTTTGGGTTCAACGATGATTTCCTGGTCCAATAGGAAACAAGGGTCCATAGCCCAGAGCACTGCAGAAGAAGAATACATTGTTGCAATTGCTGTTAGCCAAGAAGAAGTGTGGCTTAGGAAGCTACCTGTTCAGTGCATAGCTAGAACCCACAATCATTCACTGTGACAACTAGAGCTATATAAAGCTCTACGAGAATCCGGTGTTTCACGATAGGTCGAAGCACATTGATATGAGATATCACAATGTTTGGGACATGGTGCAGAAGAACATTCTTAGTATTTAGTATGTTCGAACGACAGAAAAAACGATGGATATTTTGACCAAACCACATTCTTTGACAAAGTTTGTGTAATTTCGTCATAAGCTTCGTGTTGGTGAGAATTCCTCTCTTGATGAGAAGGAGTGTTGAATTTAATGCAGCTACAAGATCCATTATCCCTATAGGATGGAATAAGACCCTAGTTGTGGACTAGGGCCTCCAGTACACTCCTAGGTTTCTTGGTCTATGATTTAGTACTCCCTACCTCGAAAGGGTCTTGATGACCTCCCGGTCTATGGATATTCAATCTTCTTGAGCCAAAATGGCCCTTCGGGTCCCTGCTAGAACCTCCCAATAGACAAATCCACAAGTCCTATTATGAAGCTTCACCCACGCAAACAAGCACTAGGCACAAGCCTCTCCCGCACAATCACCGGCTCTGACTGAACGCTAAATCACTAGTCACTTCAGGGGTTTCGACTTTGAGTGTTTTGATATGAGCCACTCTGACTCTTCCCGATCCCTGAACTCCTGAATTAGGGTCAAACAAGCGCTATCTCCTCCCTTTGACCTTCCTAATGTGACCTTTGGATATGACTTGGGGCCTAGCCTCTTAGTGCTTCAGGATTTCATGTATCGGGAACTTTCGATGTGATTCACCCCCATTATCCCAAGGTCCAAACTTTTGATTAAAAACACCTTAGATCAACGGTCTTGAATCCCCTATGGTCCAACAGTCCAAATCCTTCCCAGTGTCGATCCAATAGTTGTTGTTGCTCCTCCTCCTGAGCTTGTGCTTTATCCCATACCTTAGAAGATTTCTAATGTTTCAAAGGTCTCAACCTTCGATCTATCTCCTGTGAGCCCTGGAACTTTAGTTCTCATCTATGTTCTGGAAACTCTACCTCTCAAAATCTTTGGCAACGAAACTCAGCCTCAGCCCTAGCGCACACATGCACTCTATGTGTGACTTTACATCACTCCTCCTGAGCTTCGGTACTTGCAACAAGTCCACTATTGTGCACCCTTTTCACTATATCCTCTATTCTTTCATCCTGCTCAGTCTATAATGGATTCGACCCTTCTTCATTATTCAACACTTTGTTCGAGTGTTGGCCTAATGCACTCCTTGCGTAGGTCTTCCTCTAGAGTATTCAGTAACTCTTTCCCTTTCTCTCCTTGAAAGGATATAAGAACCCTCCTGGTGACTTCTACTCAAGCATGCCTTACTGAGCCATAGAGTGTTCAGTAACTCTATATGTTTATTTCTCCTCTGACACTTCTCTTCTCGCAGAACTCAGAACAGAGTCCTCCTATGCACTCCTTGAACTTGCTCAATGCCCACTTGGTAGAGATCTATAAAATCTTCAACAATTCTGTCTCTTTCTGTGCCTTCCCCTATACAGTCTCTCCTCCAGAGTGTTCAGTAACTTTGAGGCTCCTCCTGAGTCTATGATTCCTTTGGTGTGACCTCCTGGCATGTTCTCGCCTGAATTCAACACAGAACTTAGATTTTCACTCCTTTCATTGACTCACAGATTCTTCAACACTCTATTGCACACTCCTTACGCTTAGCCACTAAGAACCCATACTGAAATAAAAAAACTCAACAAATAGAGAATTCTATCTATCCCTGCATATGAAAACTATCACATACATATACAACATATGCATATAAACACATAAATGACATTCATTAAACACATGGAAACACACAAAGAATCTTATGTAGGAAAGACATCTCTTTGTATTAATCTCAGAATGCATGTTTACAATGTGTACAAAATATCAGACTGCAATAGAGTCTCAAATATCTCCCCTCTCTCCCTATCTGTTCTAATATACTCCATTGTATTCTATCTATATACAAAGATATTTTTCAAAAGAGGGGCTTCTCGAGCCTTTCCCTCCAAGCTACCTACTCTTCACTAATTACATTGAATTACATTCAATGGCCAACTAGATCTAAATCGGATATAGATCTTCATCATCCTGTCAGCAATTAAAGGAAACATTATCTCCTGCCTATCCAAATGTATCAACGTGGCTCTTCCATCCTTACAAACTTTTAATAACAATTTAAATTTTGAAAATTAGAGGGTTGGCACCTCTCTCCTCTTGAATGCGCAGTGATGTGTTGTCTAGTTGGTGCATTGCTGAATTGGAGTGATGCTCCTGCATCATACACCATTGTTGTGAAAAATTCACGGGTTCCTTCTCATGAGCTTCCCAGCTCTGTTGAAATCCACCTGGATCCTAAAATCTCTTCTAGAGATGTTAATATGCTCCACTGCTTTGTTATTGTTGTTGTTGCTTCTTCCCTACTGCTATGGAAGGCTCTCCTCTATTCATCTTCTTCCTGCTGACAGATTCTTTCACTGACCTCAACATTAGCCTTCTTATCTACTCAATCACCTCTGCCAACTGCTCCAATGCTTGGCTCTTTGGAATTCTTCTCTGTTGCACTTCCTTCTTATCAGTGGGTAGATCATCTTAATTCTCCATGCTATTTTATCCATCTCTTATGGTATTTACTTGCCACCCTGATGCAAGCTCCAGATCTACAGTCTCATCACTAAGATTCTACTCAGCTTCTCCTTCTGACAGCTTGAATTTCATCTCTCCTGCTGGCATATTTCTAGCTTCCTCCAACTTATCCTTGGGCTGGTATGATCCATTTGTCTCCAACATGATCTGTTGGATGTGTGGACTTTGCACTATCACCCTTCTCTCTAGGGATTCCAATTCCTCACATAGATTAACAAAGTCCATGTTGTATGCTTCCTCCTCTTCTACAGGCTCTAGTACTATAGATGTCTCTTGTTCAGCTTCCTGGATGAAAATGTTGAGAAATTATGTTGAATGCTCTTCTCCTGCTTTTGGGGTAGACATCAGTGTCTTCTCCTCTTCCTTGACAGTTTATGTTGGCTGTCCTTCTGCTGTTGTTGCATCTGCAGCACATGATATGGCCTCAACTGGGCTACTTGGTAGGAATATCTCAATTCCTTAGTGATCAAAATACTCCTCTGATCCTCCTCTATCAACATTCCTTGTTGATCCTAACTCACCTCTGAGTTCATGATACTTTCAGACAGTCCCATCTCCTCGTCCTTGTCCACCTGGAAATCTGGGATTTCTTCTCTGCTCTCCTGGTAGCTCATGAGATCAACTGATCTCTCTCCATTTCCCACTTGGAAACCTAAAATTTCTTTACTTCCCACCTGGAAGCCTTTAATATCAACCATTGATCTCTTCCCATTGCCCATTTGGCAACTTGGATGTTCATCACTTCCCACCTGGCAGTTTTTGAGATCCTTAACTGACCTCTCCTTTTCATCATCACTGAGACTCTTCCCAGTTTTTGGCTCAAAGATGTGAACCACTTCCTCTTCACCTATGAGGCTTTGAACATACCTCAGACACACTCTCAATAACCTTTGTTTTCCTCTGGAAAACAATCTCTCAACCGACCACTTTACCTTCTTCTTCATGGGCCACTCATACACCCAATGAAGTTTAGCATCCTGGTGCATTTTAAATGCAAGCTTCTCCACTTGTGCTCTTATCTCGCTGAGCTCTTTCTCTATCTCAGATTTTATTTTATGTTGGCAGTCTTCTTTTGGACCATGTTCATGGCCTTCAGTGGCCATATTCACCTTCTACATGCCCTCCTGGAAAGTTTGTTGTTCACTCTACAACTGATAGCATTCCCAGCTTCTCCTACAACCCACCTGGATGTCAAATGACTGTTGTACATCTACAAACAATCACTACACAGAGCATCAACACTTTGTCTTCATATTCTGATACCACTTGATGGTATCAAACTATCTCTTTCTCTCTTTCCTGCTACCTGAAAACAAAGATAACGACTTTCTCCTCTTTCTCTTTCGACTGAAATATACAGACAAAAAATCATCTCTGATACCACTTCATGCAGTAATCCCTACCTCGGCAAGGTCCTGTTGACCTCCTAGTCTATGGATATTCAATATTCTTGAGTTGAAATGGCCCTTTGGGTCCCTGCTAGAACCTCCCAATAGACAAATCCACAATTCCTATTACGAAACTTCACCCACGCGAAAAGGCACTAGGCACAAGCCTCTCTCACGTGATCACCATCTGTGACCGAGCGCTAACTCACCAGTCACTTCGGGGGTTTCGACTTCGAGTGTTTTGATATGAGTCAGTATGACTCTTCCCGATCCCCAAACTCCCAAATTAGGGTCAAACGAGTGCTATGTCCTCCCTTTTACCTTCCTGATGTGACCTCTGGCTATGACCTGGGGCCCAGCCTCCGAGTGCTTCAATATTTCACGTATTGGGAACTTTCAACATGATTCTTCCCCATTCTCCTGAGGTCTAAAATCCTGATTACAAACACCTTAGATCAATGGTCCTGAATCCCCCATGATCCAATAGTCCAGATCCTTCCCAGTGCCAATCCAATGGCTGTTGTTGCTCCTCCTCTTGAGCTTTCTCTTTCTCCCATGCCTTAGAATATTTCAAATCTTTCAAAAGTCTTGGCCTTTAATCTATCTCTTGTGAGCCCTGCGAATTTGGGTCTCGTCTGCATTCTAGAAATGATCTCTCTCCAGATCTTTGGAAATTAAACTCATCCTCATCCCTAGCGCACACTTACGCTCTATGTGCAACTTTGCACCACTCCTCCTAAGCTTCGGGACTTGGAACAAGTCCACTCTTGTGCATCCTTTGCACTATCTCCTCTAGGTTTTCATCTTTCTCAGTCTCTAAGGGACTCTACCCTTCTGTCTCTTTCAACACTTTGTCTGATTGTTGGCCTGATGCACTCCTTGCACAGGTCTTCCTCTAGAGTATTCAATAACTCCATCCCTCTCTCTCCTTCAAAGGATATAATCACCCTCCTTGTGACTTCTTCTCAAGTACACCTTGTTGAGCCACAAAGTGTTCAATAACTCTGTAAGTGTCTTCCTCCTCATACACTTCTCTTCTCACAGAACTCAAAATAGAGTCCTCCTGTGCAGTGGCTCAATTCCCACTTGGTGGA
>JASDQU010096849.1:0-21792 GCA_032191745.1 Picea mariana | reverse complement strand
CACTTGTGGTGGGAACCTATCAGGTATGTCCACCACCCATAAATTCGTTCATGTCGATTACTTTTGGCCTACCTTTTTTCATGACTACATTCAAGGCATAAAGAGGTGTACCAAGTGCCAAATGTTCACACATAAAGCACAACACCCACCAAATCATATACACCCAATCATTATATTTAGCTCCTTCTACAAATGGGGCATCGACTTCATGGCATACAACCCCTTACCTAGAAATGGTCACAAATACATCATTTTCATTGTTGACTACTTCACCAACTGGGAAGATGCCATGCCTACTTTCAATAATACGACATATATGATGACCCTCTTCTTTTTAAATCATTTCATCGGTAGCTTTAGGGTCCCCCAACAGTTAGTCTCAAATCATTGAAAACATTTTGAAAATGAAGTGCTTGAGGAGTTATCTTCATGTATAGGATTCACTCACGAGTTTTCTTCCCCATACTACCCATAGTCCAATGGCCAAGTTGAGGCCATCAACAAAGTCCTCAAAACCATGCTACAAAAAAATATGAACAAACACAAAAACAACTAACATCACATTTTTTCTCCACACTTTGGGCATACCAAACAATTGTCAAAACTTCCATGGGTTTTACCCCCTTCCACCTCCTCCATAGAGTAGAAGCACTATTTCCCATCAAGTGTGAAATCCCAACACTTTAAAAACAATAGAGCTACTACTAGATACCACTCTCCTCGAACAACACCTCATTTCCTTAGAGACCGTCGATGAAGATCATCATTCCTTATTACAACACAACGAGGCCACCAAAAAATTATCAATATATGCTTTTGATCTCCAAGTCAACCTTTGTTCTGTCAAGAAACCTTATCCTCACCTATGACATTTTCCATGATACCTTAGGTCATGAAAAGTTTGAATCTCTTTTGCATGGCCCTTTTATAGTCAAACACTTCCTCGCAAAGGGGGCATAGATCCTTTCTTACCCCGAAGGAAGCCTCCTCAAAGACCTTATCGATGGGTAATACTTAAAGATGTTTTATTCTTAAGTATCCCTTTTTCTTACCCCGAAGGAAGCCTCCTCAAAGACCTTATCGATGGGTAATACTTAAAGATGTTTTATTCTTAAGTATCCCTTCTACTTCAAACCACCTCCGTATGCATATTTTTCTTTTGTAAAAAAATTCATTTATATTTTTAATCATTTTTACATTTACATCAAAAATATTTCACATTTCTAATAACTTGCTCTTGTCGCTTTACCAGATGAATCATTCATCTACATATTACATCAATTTTGCCGAAAGTTCTAGTCAATGGGATTAGATGATTTTAACCATATATTTAATCATCTTAATCATAAATTTGCAGATTTAATAGGGGTTTAGTGTTTAATAAGTTTTCTATGGACAGGATTAAATATGGCTGGAATATTCTTAGTAGTCACACAAAATAAATGGCTGTGATTTCAGTCACTAACTTCCTAGACATCAGTTTATGTGTTTATTTTTTTACATTTACCTATTCATATTTAAAAATTACTTTCACAGCTAACTGATTGGCCAGACAAAGTGATTAACATAAATTAAAGTATTAAGAGAAGAAAAATGAAATGCAACGGTTTAATTTACACTTTTATGCCACGACACTTGAGTACTACATTAGTCGGGATTATCTTGGCGTTTCAGCTTTCTACTGCTGGGCGGTGGGCGTTTGAGCTTTCACTGGTGGGCGTTTCACCTTTCACTGGTCGCTGGTGGATTTGATGGTTTTGTCCAAATGTAAGCGAAGTTTTCAGATTAATTCTTGTGATTTAATCTATGAACAGGGAAAACTTCCGGATGGCACAGATGTCGCCGTTAAGAAATTAAATGAAAAGCAGACTACCCAACCTAAGTGAAGGTCCTCACCAGCGTCCGTCACCTTAACCTTGTTCGTTTACTCAGATGTTACACGCGAGGGCATGAACGCTTGCTGGTATACGAGTTCATGTCAAATAACGGTCTTCACAAACAATTTTTCGGTAGGTTGTTGTCATCAATCCTATGTATTTTTCCACGATTCAAGTTGTTTTTAGAAATTCTGTGTATTATTTCAATTATTTGTGTCGAGGCTTTCAAATGCTTATACTTTTATTGGAGATTCACAAGAAAGACACGAAATGTTTTGATTTGGAAAAATCGTTTAAAGATTATAGTGGGAGACCTACCATCTAGCGCACACAACCGGCTTTCATAGATGTCGATGCAGGGAGACCTACGAATTTCACTTCCGCATCCAACTCTGTAAGCCCAGATTTTGCATCTGACAGATCTATTACAGTGTCTTTATTTCCTCGTTAGTCTAACTAGCGTTAGTAGTTGTAGACGCAAGCTTCGATTCAAGAAGAGGTAAGCATACCCATATATTTTTAGTAGTGAGAACTCTGAGCATGATATCCATGTCAATCATAGATGAGAATGTTCAGTTTGAAGAAGTTGGGTATCATCTTCTTTTGTCTTAAGGTAATCCTTTGCTTGAAAGGTGGATAATATCAAGATAGGTTACAAATTTCATTTTTTTTCTTAACTTTTTTTAAAGTTTATCCATAAGGTAACTTTACCAGTCGATATCTTTCGGCGTTTTCCAGCTGCTGTATCAGCGGCTGTGCTAGTTTTACTACTTTAGAAATTTTATCGACTGAAACCTTTGAGGGTTCACCAACCACAAGTTTGAAGCTGTGCTATTACGCAGTATATTCTTCATTGTTTTTCAACTGCAATTCTTCATTTAGTGTTTATCTTGTACGCTAACTTAGTGTATATTCTTCATTGTTTCTCAACTGCAAGAGCATTTAGTGATCCTTTAGAGTGGAATCTTATGGAACCGTGCTGATGAACCGATAAAGGCGGCTCAGAGGATCGGATAGGGTTTGAAGAATAATTCCTTTAGCATAAAGGCCCATCCAATGTTTCATTCACGGCGTTGCAGTACGTACGTTCAAAAGTTAAAAACCTTTTCGTTATGAAAATTCAATGTAGAAGTTAAAAACCTTGAAAAAATTAAATGGAAAATTTTAACAATCCATTGGATAGTATATATATGAACAGTAGCATTGCAGTGCTTCGAGAGAAGACATCCAACAGATTTCAAAAGCAACAGCAAATCGGACAATCTAAGTAACTATATCAGCCGCTTGTAAACGTAAGTCACGCTGAAATAACCCACCAATAGAAAGCACCATCTAACAGAACGTCTGGCGTCGCAGCCCTGCCCAGCATTAAAGTTGGGCTTCAAGTAGACTGGACGAGTTTCTTGGCTGCCTGGGCGTCCGCCTGGGCTTGGGCCTTCTTGAAGAGCTTATGATCGGTGTGCTCTTTGAAGGTCTTCGCCGGAAATAATGGAGGATTCTTCTCGTCCACCACCTCCTTCATGGGTCCGATCAGGGCATCTTTTGGCGGATCACAGAACACAGCCCACGAAATTCTCACTTTCTCTTTGTTCACCAGCCCTCTGTGCAGGCCGCTCCTGAATTTCCCGTTGCTCAATATCTGATGATCGGCAATTAAACATTGATTATGAAATGTGATAAACAACGAAACGATGAATGAAATTTGATGAATGGTGTACCTCGACTTGATCGCCAATGTGGATAAGGAGGGCGCCTGGAATGCATTTGGCGGTGACCCATTTGCCGTCTTTGAAGAGCTGAAGGCCGGGCACCATGTTATGCAGAAGGAATGTTAGTGCGCTGATGTCGGTGTGCGCCTCCACTCCAAGAGCAAGCTCCGGTTGTGGACAGCGGGGATAGTAATTTATTTTCAATTGCATTTCCAAGTTTTCACTGCCGAGAACGCGCTCCATTCTCCCTTCTTCCACTCCCAGATCCGACGAAAGCGTCCCCAGGATTTTGCTCGCGAGTTTCCGTATCTCCCGACCGTAGGCGTCTGTCACCTCGCTGCAATATATACATATACATGAATTAATTACATATGGATTAGTGTATAAGAATCAGTAAAAAGGAGTAACTAAGAAGAAATATATATACATGTATTCTTGGGGGTGTTTGGGCCAGGTGGTCATGTCTCTGCGTTGTTCAGGCCAGAGAAGGTGGAAATAGTAATCCTCCCATTCGAGCTGACCGCTGGCGTTGTTGGCGAGCTTGGAGCCATACCCCGCTATCTTGCCGGCTGCGTGGTCGTTCGCGTACTTCTCTTTCTCCTCAACGGGGAGGTCGAAGAAGGCCTTCCCAGCTGCCTGCAGCCGCTCTATCAGAATCTCAGATATGCCGTGGTTTAGCAGCTGCATGACCCCCCACTCCCTGCTGGCCTTCGACACCTGACGCCCGATCTCCTTCTTGATCTCCTCGTCCTCAGAATCCCATCCAGCAACGTCTACCACTGGAATCTGCGGGCCTTCGTCTTCCACTCCTTTCATTTTGAGAACGCACTCGGTAGGCCTCTCCTCCACCGGTCTGACGTACTCGGGAGGAATCGCGGCCAGGCCGCTCAGTGCCAGGCTCTCCACTCGCGCCGGTGCCATGATAATCAGAAACTAGAATTCAGGTACGATAGAAAAAGAATGTAATTGAGGTGTGCAGAGTTTATGGAGATTGTGGTATAAATAGATTGCACACTGTAAGTCGGTAACTACCACTCTTTTTCGAAACTGGGCTGGTGGATGAGGTTTCAATAGCTAGCATGTGCATGTTCGTTGGGAGCGCGTTTATCGACTGATAATATTTTAGTTGTTTATGGCTAAAATATGTTCGTTGGGAGCGCGTTTATCATGAGTATACATCGAATAACCAGGTTTTTCCACCATTGAAGTGCTGCTCAATGCAGCGTTCCGTTTGTGGTTAGAATGGTAGAGGAATGTACAGCGACTTCCAAGTAAGCACGTGAAATCACGACCAGCTAACTGGTTATTTCATTCATTAAAAATTGGACGGCAAAGGAATTAAACTACACACATATATTAAAGGTTGCATTCCACGATACTCTTCTTGACCATTAAACATATATTGCCATATTTTTTACAAAGATGTCAGGGAACTAAACCTTTAAGCGATTTTTTCGGATCGTTCGATGTTTGTCTTACGTAGGCCCGGAATCTCAAATCCTCTTGACTTCTATAAAATTTAATGCGTTTCATTTTAAATCCTCTCAACTGATTTAAATTTTAATGCTTTTCATTTTAAATGCTCCCAGCTTCTCTATATTTAATGCTAAGCACTCAACTGCTCTAGATTTTAATGTTTTTCGTTTTAAATCCTCCCAACTGCTATTATTGAATGCTTTTCATTGAACTGTTATAAATTTTACTTTACTGCTCTAAATCTTAATGTTTTTCATTGTAAATCCTCCCAACTGATATCATTTAATGCTTTTTATTCAACTGCTATAAATTTTAATGCTTAATCCTCCCAACTTTAATGCTTTTTTTTCAACTGCTCTAAATTTTAATGCTTAATCCTCCCAACTTTAATGCTTTTTATTCAACTGCTATAAATATTAATGCTTAATCCTCCCAACTGCTATTATTTAATACTTTTCATTCAACTGCTATAAATTTTAATGCTTTTCATTTTAAGTTTTATGCTCATTCATGAAGTGTCACTTTTTGAATTTTAATTCTTTTCATTTTAAGTTTTATGCACATTCATGAAGTGTCACTTTTTGAAACACAATATAAGGGCAAAACGACCTTGCCATGGACGAACGTTTGGGTGTAAGGCAGAAATATTATAAGGGCAAAACGACGTTGCCATGGACGAACGTTTAGGTGTAAGGCAGAAATATTATAAGGGCAAAACGACCTTGCCATGGACGAACGTTTAGGTGTAAGGCAGAAATATTTTTTCCCTTTTTTACAACATTCCTTTCATTAAAGTTGAAGGATATATATTTAAGTTGGGACAGTATACATTTAGAAAGGCTTTTGACATTTAGAAAGGCCTTGGCAATAAAAGAATTAGAAGATCCTCATCTGTTAGAACTAAGCAATATGATTTTGGTGGTAAAATTTAAATTAAAATAAGGAAAAATTAAAATAAATAAAGATGGATAAGATTATTTAGTGTATCACCTTAGCCAAGGAGGTTATCCATAGGCATAGGCATATGAAGTAATTCTACTTCTGAGTTGCTTAGTGAATGTTGCATTAAATCCCACATAATAATAATCAGCACAACCACATAATTAAAAGTGGTTGATATATATCAATCGATGCTATTTTTCGTCTTTTTAAACTAGTGACATCAATTGGCATACATCAATCACTTTTAATTATGTGGTTGTGTTAGTTAACAATTGAAGTGCATGGGAATGATCACTAGATTTGTGAATTAAAATATCGATATAGTTAATATTGAAATAGCTATGATATTTTAGTATGGTTGACTATGGTTGAGCATGTTTGGTTATGTTTGACCATAGTTGACTTTGGTTAGCAATGGTTGATTATGTGTGACAATATTTGACTATGATTGACTTTGGTCAACCATGGTATAGGTATTCTTCCTTCCATCATGAATAACCTTTCGTTCATACTGCCACGACCTCCCCAATAAAATATGACAGATATCCATAAGAATTACATCACATAATATTTCGTCCCTATAACCTCCTATTTTAAATTCAACATGGCATTGTTGACTTACCATTACTTGATGTCCTTTCTGCAACCATGATACCTTGTATGGGTTTGGATGTGCAGTTGTCTTCAACTCCAGCTTCTCCACCATCTTTGTGGATACTAGATTGTCAGTGCTCATGTTGTCTATGATCACCTTGCAAACTTTGTCTTTCGCCTTGCAAGCAGTTCTGAACAGAATTGTTCACTGAACTGGTTCCTCTGCCTCCTTTTCTGGCTTAAGAAGAATTTTCCTCATCATGAGGTTCCTTCCTCCTTTTATTGCTTCTGCTTCCACATGCTTCTGTGCTTTAGCTATGTGTGCTTCACCTCCTTCTTTCTTTCTGTCGAGACATTCCCAAGATTTGTATCCTTGTTTTCCATAGGTATAACATTTAACGACGCCTCCTTTGGCTCTTCCTCATCCTTTGAAAAAAGAACTTCTTCCTCAATATTGTCCTTCTTTAGAACTTCCACCTTTCTCTAGGTGACTACGTTGTTTGACAGCTTCAGGCTTCAGTTTCTGAAACTTCTCTCTGTTGGTTCCCTTACCTCTGCTTGAATTTCCTCCTCTGCTTCATTGGCTTTTCTTTTTGGCCAATTTTTCTTCAGCTTTCAAGGCTGCTTGATAAGCATCCTCGATTGTACTAACTGACATCATGCTGATCTCTTCTTGTATTTCGTATCTCAGCCCATTGATATATCTAGTTGTATTTTCATCTTCATTTTCCTTCTGTCCAACCCTGATGTTTAGTCTGTAAAATTCTTCAGTGTACTCCTTCACTGATAAACCTTTCTGTCTCAGGTTCTGCAATCTCATGTACAGATTGATTTGGTAATCCCTTAGGATAATTTTGGCTTTCAGTTTGGCTACCATCCTATCCTATTTTTTAATTTTCTTCTTACCATTTCTCCTACGTTCAGCTTGCAGTTCATCCCACCATAGTGATGCATGACCCTTTAGTCTTGTCACTGCATGCTTCACCATCTTGTATTCTTCGATATCTTCATAATCGAAGTATTTTTCCATAGCACGTACCCAATCTAACAGTTCTTCAACTTCCAAATTGCCTTCATACATTGGTACCTCTATTCTTTCTCTGGCTCCTATCTTTGAAACAATTTTTATTAAGCGATCTTGTGTAGCATCCTCTGCTACATTTTCTTAGACCTCTTCTTCTTCTTCGCTCTCAGCTTCATTGATATCTCCAGTGTCTGGTGCTCTCCTATGTGTTGTTTCCATGGCATTCAGTCTCATTCAGAGTCGCCTCATTTCTTCTTCCATTTATGCATTCGCTCTATGCCTTCTGGGTGGCATGATTCCACTACGTCACCTACAAACAAAAATCAAATTTTTGATACCACAATTGATACCAATCTTCCTCCTTTATCCTTTTGTCTGTTGTCTGCAAACAAACCCAATATCAGCTCTGATACCACCTGATGCAGCCCCCCTACTCCCCCCGTAGGGCTGCGCAACCTTTTGGTCAATGGATCTTTGATTCTCGAGTCGAAAGACTCTCTGGAACCTTAAAGGTCCCCTCTTGTATCTAAACATAGGCCTCTCGGCTTCCTGGTGCAGGTCTAATAGAAACCCACAACCTTCCCTTTCGCTCTACTGCGAAAACTCAAAGTGCCAACGTTAGCTACTTTTCAGATAAAGCCTCTCTTGGTGTGACCTTAGGCTATGACCACACGATTGTGGGTGCGGCCATAAGCGGTTTGGGGTCAAACTTATTTTGGGCCCACAATGCTCCTACAACCTCCACATGTCCTCTTAACGAAACCATGATTTGGATTGCGGCCCGCCCTTGATTCGTTAAACTCCTCGCAACTCATGTCCCCACAATGTTACATGATCGTTGATCTCACGATCTTGACAATAAATTCTAAATCGACGATTCAGACCTGTGCCCTTCAGATCTACGGACCAGATCTGTTCCCTCTAAATCAACGGTTGAGATCTCTTCACAATTCTGGACTTCAGGAATTCGAAAGCTCAAACCCAACTTCTTTCCGTATGTCAATCCTCCGGAGTTTGCGATCTACAGACACTTGTCCTACTCATCAATGGTCATGCTTTGTCTTTGGGTGTTTGAATCTTCAAACCCAGATCAACGGTCCAACGACCCCTTGCTCGATCAACRCTCAAGATCTCCTCTAGGTATTCGGTCTTCTGAGATCTCAAATCTCAAACCACTTCTTTTCTCCCTTTCTTTTATCCGAAGGCGGTGATCTCTTGACGTGTTTCCTCCTGATCTAACGATTGAGGATTTCTTTGGGACTTTACCCAGAGTGCATGRATCTATGCCACATCTCCCTTAGATCCGACGGCTACAAATCACTTCGGGACTTTACCCGGAGTTCACGGATTCGCACCACATTTCCCTTAGATCTCACGGTCTAGAAATCACTTCGGAACTTCGGCTATTCGCGCTTTGGGAGTTTCAAGTTTCAAAATCGACTCTATATTTAATGCTTCTCATTCAACTGCTCTAGATTTTAATGTTTTTTCATGTTTTTTCATTGTAAATCCTCCCAACTACTATTATTGAATGCTTTTCATTCAACTGCTATAAATTTTACTTTACTCCTCTAAATTTTAATGTTTTTCATTGTAAATCCTCCCAACTGCTATTATTTAATACTTTTTATTTAATGTTTTTTATTCAGCTGCTATAAATTTTAATGCTTAATCCTCCCAACTTTAATGCTTTTCATTTAACTGCTATAAATTTTAATTCTTTTCATTTTAAGTTTTATGCACATTCTTGAAGTGTCACTTTTTGAATTTTAATGCTTTTCATTTTAAGTTTACATTCATGAAGTGTCACTTTTTGAAACACTATAAGGGCAAAACGACCTTGCCATGGATGAACGTTTAGGTGTAAGGCAGAAATATTTTTCCCTTATTTAAAACATTCATTTCATTAAAGTGTGGGACAATATACATTTATAAAGGCTTTTGCAACACTTAGAAAGGCTTTTACAATAAAAGAGTTAGAAGATCTTCATCTTTTGAACTCCTCATCTTTTGAACTAAGCAGTATGATTTGGTGGTAAAATTTAAATTAAAATAAATAAAGATGGATAATATTACTTAGTGTATCACCTTAGCCGAGGTTATTCACAGGCATATGAGGTAAAAAATATGAAGTAATTCTACTTCTAAGTTTCTTAGTCAATGTTGTATTAAATCCCACATACCACATAATTAAAAGTGGTTGATATATATTAATCGATGTTATTTTTCATCTTTTTAAACTAATGAAACTAATTGGCATACATCAATCACTTTTAATTATGTGGTTGTGTTAGTTGATAATTGAAGTGCATGGGGATGATCAATAGATTTGTGAATTAAAATATCAATATAGTTAATATTGAAATATCTATGATATTTTAGTATGGTTGACTATGGTTGAGCATGTTTGGCTATGTTTGACCATAGTTGACTTTGGTTAGCAATGGTTGATTATGTGTGACAATATTTGACTATGATTGACTGTTTTCAACAATGGTCTACGATGATTGACCATGGTTGAGTATGTTGAACTATTATTGGCCATGGTTGAATTTGGTTGACCGTGTTTAACTATTGTTGACCATGGGTAAGAATGTTGACAATGGTTGACCAAGTTTTACTATGATTATCTTTGATTGACCATGGTTGTCTGTGGTTGACTTTGGTTTTACTATGGTTTACCATGGTTGTCTATGGTTGAACATGATTGACCAAAATTAACCATGATTAACTTTGGTCGACTTTAGTTTACTATGGTTGATTATTGTTTACTTATGTTTGACTTTTGTTTATGTTTAGTTTACTATGGTCGAATTATGTTTGACTTTGGTTTATGTTTGGTTTACTATGGTTGACCTTGGTTGAATTTGGTGTACTACATGTTCTCTATGGTTGATTTTGATTT
Organism: Picea mariana; assembly: GCA_032191745.1. Taxonomy (NCBI): domain Eukaryota; kingdom Viridiplantae; phylum Streptophyta; class Pinopsida; order Pinales; family Pinaceae; genus Picea; species Picea mariana. The sequence continues at coordinate 11,265 of JASDQU010096849.1, read as the reverse complement.
ACTATGGTCGACAACATTTGACCATGTTTGATTGTGGTTTACCTAGGTTGACTATGAATCATTTTTGTTAACCATGGTTGACTATTGTTGACCACGTTTATTATGCTTATGCATGGTTTACTATGGTAATGTTGCATTGTGATATTCATCATGGCTGACTTGTATGAAATTGCTATGTTCCTCAATGGTTGTAATGTAATGTGATGTTCATTAAGGGTTATGTCATATTGCGATGTTCCTCAAGGGTTATATTCAATTGTGATGTTTCCCAATTATTATGTTGCATTGCGATGTTCATCTTCATTGTGCTATGTGGAATTTTCATGTTCCTCAATGGTAACATCACATTATGAAGTTCATTAAGGGTTATGTCACCTTACAACATTCCCTAAGGATTATGTTTCAGTGCAATATTCCTCAATGGTCATGATGCATTGTGAGATTAATCGTGGTTGGCTTATATTGAATAACTATGTTCCTCAATGGTTATGTCGCATTGCAACATAAAAGGTTATGTCACATTGCAACACTCATAAATGTTTATGTCACATTTATGATGTTCCTTAATGATTATGTTGCATTTCTACATTCATAAAGAGTTATGTCACATTTATGATGTTCCTTGGTGGTTTTGTAGAATTTCCATGTTCATCTTGGTGGAATTATGATCCGTATTTTATGAGCAGAACGAAATGAATACAAATTATTAAAATATGCTTAACACAGAATAACAGAGATACAATAAAACTAATTTTCTATTCAATAAGGAAATAAGCTGAAACTATATAATGCAACGGAAAACAAGCTTGTTGGAATGGTGGCGGCTTATCTATGAGAAGAGATGTGACGACTACGCTCATTCGCCAGAAGATGATTACAATGAGGCTCTGAAGGCCTTTTTACAATAAACAGGAATATAAAAATCCCTAGACATACAAAAACCTAACCCTAGGAGATGAAGTGCCAAAAGTCATGTGGGCCCCGTTTGGGTAAGTTAGTACATCAAATTCTTTGGGTCGTAACTTTTGCATACGATCTTCGTTTTAGATGCATGATATTCCGTTAGAAAGGTATCATCGAGGAGATTCATTTTGGGGGCTCAGTTAGAGACTTCTCCTAACATTGATAAGATATATCCCAAAAAAACTTCATTTAGGCCCTCAAAATGGCCCCGAAAGTTAAAAACTGCTAAAAATAGTAAATTGCCAAAATTGCCAGAAAACTATTTTGAGCAAGTTGGAAAAGGTGGGTGGCCATTGATATCCACCTGGATCAATCCTCCCTCATTAGGAATCAATGGTATCCATTGCGTTGAGTTCCCCCATTAGATGATGAAATTTCTTCTGAATTTGGCCCCGGGTGAGCCACTTGCCTTGGTGCAGGAGTTGCCCTGATTTGACGACTCGATAACGTTGGATCCTTTGCTTTCAAGTGACCTTGATCTGTGTGTCCACAATATGATAATTGGATGCTTATTGCATGCATTTAGGGTTGATATCTGTTGGTGTCAACTGCTCTGCTATCTCTGAGGTGTCCAATAATGGTGGGAAATATGGTTGAAGGAGAGCCATGTTGAAGACTGGGTGCATGCCAAGGAAAGGGGGAATGTTGAGATCAAAATAATTTTCATCCAAAACTTGGTGATGTTGTACGACCCATAATGGAGTGGGAGAAGCTCTCTATAGGGCCCTGTAAGGCGTTCTTTCTACAAGTGCAACCAACCTTTTTCTCCCACCTGAAACTTATGTGGGACCCGATGTTGATCATGGCATTGCTTGTACTTGGCATTAGACTTCTGTAGAATATCCTGAACTTGTTGGTGGATGTGCTGGATCCACTCAATGAATCGGGTGGCGTTGTTAGCTTCTAGTGGAGCATGGGATGATTCGACCGAGGTGGTCACCAGGGGTAGTGAAACATCCATGGGGCCCAATGGATGGAATCCCAAACCCACCTGAAAGGTGATGTGGCCAATTGATCTATGCAGGGCTCAGTTGTAGCTATGATGGACATAGGGAAGACTCTCATCCCATGTACGGGGGTGTTTTGAATTGTACATGCGCATGATATGTACGATCATCCGATTGACGACCTCAGTTTGGCCATCTGTCTGGGGGTGGAAGGTAGTGGATTTGGTGAGCTTGGTATCCAGCAGTGACCAGAGGTTCGACCAGAATGTGCTGAGGAACCGACAATCACGGTCTGAGATAATGGTTTGTGGGATCCCAAAATGTACCCATACTTGTTCAAAGAAGAGCTTGGCAGTGGCTTCTGCTGTGGTGTTCTTCTTGTAGGCGGATAGAATCGCCATCTTGGAAAAGCGATCAACAACCACAAAAACACAGTCATTTCCCCTCTTGGTGGATAGGAGGCCTGACATGTATTCTAATGAGATGGATTACGATGGCCTGTCAGGAGTCAGAAGAGGGGTGTACATGACCTGTTTCTTAGTGGTCGGTTTGGCAATAGCGCAGGCAGTGCATGACCTGATATACTTGCCGACATCTTGTCAAAGTTTTGGCCAGTAGAAATGTTTTTGCAACCCTGCCACTATCCTTTTGATGCCAAAGTGTCCTGCCACCCGAATGTAGTGAGCTTCCCAAATCAGCTTCATGTGCTCGCTTCATGGAACTTAGAGATGGCCCAGACGACACAAAAACCCTTCTTGAAGATGGAAATTAGCAACCATTGAGTTGGCGCCAAACATTTGGTAGGTGGTGGAGAAGTCAGGGTTTGTCTTGTATAGGTGAGGCCATCTAGAGGTCTCGTGGCTACAAGAGTCTAGCACCATGGTGAGTGACATGACTGGAGGTTGGCTAAGGCAATCAACAACTCGGTTGGTACTTCCTGTTTTATACTTGATGTTGAGGTGGAACTGCTGTAAGTATGTGGACCACTTCTGATGGCGGTCATTCTGTATTTTCCTTAGGTCTGCATGAACTGTAGTGGCTTGTGATTAGTGTGGATGATTGTCTCCTTCCCAAGAATGTAATGTCTCCATTGGCGGCAGGCTTGCACAATGGAGTACATTTATTTTTCATAAGTAGGGTAATTACAGACATCATCTGGAAGTGTCTCACTATGATATGCCACGGGGTGGCCAGGTTGAGTGAGAATGACGCCCACAACATAGTCTGAAGCATATGTCTTGATCTCAAATGGATGTTGTAGGTCCAGTAATGAAAGTACTGAGGATGAGCACAACACTTCTTCAAGTCATCGAAGGCTTGTTGTTGGGATAGGCCCCACACAAAATTTTCCTTACCGCCACCCCCGGTTACTTGGTTGAGGGCCCATGCGATATGAGAGAATCCCAACACGAACCTGCAATAGAAATTGGAGAGGCCCAATAAGCTCTGAAGTTGAGTGAGTGTAGTTGGGGTTGGCAGTCATGGATGAACTGGATCTTGGCTGGATCCACATGCACACCATGCCAATCAATGATGTAGCCTAAGTAATGGACCTTGTCCATGCTGAAGGAGCATTTTTCCAAGTTTTCATATAGTTTGTGCTGCCACAGGATGTGGAGAACCTGCTGAATATGATGCAAATGTTCCACCCAAGTCTTGTTGTAGATGAGGATGTCATCTAGATACACCACTACAAAATTATTGGTGAAAGGTCGTAGGATATCATCCATCATCTTCATAAACATTGTTGGATCATTTGTCAAACCAAAGGGCATGACCAACCATTCAAAAAGACCTTCTTTTGACTTGAAGGTAGTTTTCCATACATATGTCTGTTCTATTAGGACTTGGTGGTAGCCAAACGTCATATCAATCTTACTGAAGTATTTTCCCCCCGTGAGATGATCAAGGAGGTCATCGATTCAGGGAATTGAGTACCGGTTTTAGACTGTGATTTTATTCAGAGCCTGGTAATCAATGCAGAGTCACTAGGTCCCGTCTTTCTTTTGCACCAACATGATTGGGATCCCACAAGGTGATGAGATGGGACATATGTGCCCCTTGTGGAGCAGTTCTTGGATCTGCCTCTTGATCTCCTCATTTTCTAATAGAGATCCGTGGTAGACTAGACCATTGGGTAGCGGTGCGCCTCAGGTCAGATCGATGGAATGCTTGACCTAGAAGTGCAGAGATACCCTAGTATGAGAGGAGAAGATATCGTGGAAATAACAAATTCTTTGATTTTTTGTTTTGTAGGTGTTGGCTATCGGAAGTCACTCCTGGATTGCTAGCAGGAGCAGAGCCCGACGCCCATCATTTTAATGTCATGATTTATTTTAAAGGGGTGATCAGATGGAAGGAAACTCAAAACAGCATTGTATCAACTCAGAAACTAGACCAGGCATGCATGAACGAGTGAGGTCTTGATAAACTCCAAACAGTGAGTCGTAGTAAAGGTGAGCAGGTGGAAGACTTATGCAAGAAGGGTGCAGAGGTCTATAATAAACATCAGGTTCATCACAGACTGGAGAAGAAAGCATTCAAACACAAAGTCTCTTTATGTTCAAACACTAAAAACCAGAGAGTACAAAAATGCCATGACAAATCCTTTACCACAACATAACTTCAACGATCCACGTGAATCATTCAACTGTGAACACTCCGACATGAGATGAAACAAGGATGTAAAAAGAAGAACTGTTTGTCATAAACCAAGAAGTCTCAAACACAGAGGAATAACCAGGAAACCAGAATGTCGCTGAAACTTTACAGTCGGGAGCTTAGCTCTACCATCGATAGATACAAAAAATGGAAAAAATGCCTACATATACTCAAAACAACAACAGCAGCAGAACCAAGAAAATGCATTGAAATCTTTGCATCTGCATGGCTTCTGACACTCTGCAGCCACAATCTTTGAATAATCGTGCAACTTGTGACAGACGCGATAGATCTTCTGATAGTTACATCGGCGAATCGACATGCCTTTAATTCATTGCAGGACGTCCCCATTATGGCGGAGACGATGTCTAACCACCACCAACCGCTTCAATAACTGCTTCTTGGAATTGAGAACGTCCTGGCCAACTCAGCATTTCGGGATAAGGAGGACTTCTCGCGCTGCCACCTGGAATAATGGAATAGCTTGGGGAACAGGCATGGGGGCCAGCGTGAAGGATGGGGCGCATGACAGGAATGGTGGTGCCGGGTTATAAGGGCATGGGAGAAGTGACGAGATGAGAGGAGGATGACGGAGGACATCAGCTGGAGAAAAGGGGGAAGAAGACGGGAGGATTCACCTTCGGGTGAGAGGCTGATGTGGAAAGGAATGGGACACGAGGCAAGCAGCGAGTGGATGGTGGGAAGAAGGGAGAACCACGTGGACCAAAAGGATGAGGTGGACGAGTGACACACGGCAGCGAGAGAAAAGTGGAAAGGGGGATTGCACGAGGGAAAACGGGCCCACTCTTGGCTAAATACAGGGCAGCTGAGAAGGGTGGGAATGCACAAGCACCGTTGATCTGGGCACCTTGATCGTGGCCATCGGGAAGCTGCATATGGGATTCCGGACCCCCCCCCTCCGCTTAAAGGTAGAAAGGCATGGGGGGTCCATAATGGTCTTCATCGCCGTTGATCCGGGCGCACCGATCTGAGCATTTGGAGAGGTGCTCCCCCGATTCCGGACCCCCCCCGGCTTAAAGGTAGAAAGGAAAAGGGGGTCTGGAATCCAACGTGCGCCGTTGATTCGGGCACGCGAATATGGACCTCTCGGACCTGCTCGTTTCTTACCATGGCCGCATTATCGCCCGATACTTAGGACAAATGGGTTTTTAACCCCTTCTTTTGCTATCTAACCCCCTCTATAGGAAACATCGCTAACATTTGGCTCCATGGGGGATTGAGTCATTCCTGTGATGCTCTAAGAACTCTTTTGCAGACTTAGTGCCTTTGCTGCTGGGCTATGGAGTCATTTATTAGTCCGAGAAACAAAAACAAAAACAAAAAACAATATTTACAAAACAAAAACAAAACGAGCTGACTGCGGCTCACAGAAAACATTTCTTTAAGAAATGCTCGTTGACTGGGCTACTAAAAACTTCATTGCCTTCTGGATCCTGCAACCTGTAGGTGTTGTTGGAAAACACTTCAAGGATATTGAAAGGCCCGAACCAGAGGGCATCAAATTTACTGTGTTTTCTCCTTTCCTGCCTGGGTGCATCCCATTTGAGCACCAGATCACCCTGCTCAAACTCTTTCTTTTTGCTTTTTCTGTCAAAAGCATGCTTGATCTTCTGCTGATGATTGTAAGCTCTGTCCAGGACCTGTTCTCTGATCTGCTGCACCTCCACCATCTGATGAATTCTTCTGAGCACATGGTTAGGTTCCCCCTCATAGTATTGGAGGATATTTGCCATAGGCAAGGCAAGCTGAGTGGGGAAGACGACTTCAATCCCATAAACAAGCTGGACGGGTGAGAGACCTAGGGATTTCTTTGTTGTTACTCGATCGGCCCAAAGTGCAAATTTGAGCTTTGAGTCCCAGGCCCTTTTATTATCCTCTAATAGCTTTTTGATAAGCCTGATTAGACTTTTATTAGAGGACTCTGCCAGTCCATTTCCCTGAGGGTAGTAGGGAGTGGAGTGAATCAGTGAAATCCCAAATTGTTCACAAAATTTGATCAGAGGCTCAGACCGAAATGGGGAAGCATTGTCAGTGACGATTTTGCTAGGGTAGCCAAACCTAGCTACGATGTCCTCCAGGAAACTAATGATTGCTTTGTGAGAAGTGCTTCTGGTAGGGACAACTTCTATCCATTTAGTGAAGTAGTCTGTTTCTGTCAAAATCCATCGGTGCTGGCCACTTGAGGGAGGATGAATTTTCCCGATAAATTCCAATCCCCACTGCTGAAAGGGTGCTGAGACCACCACAGGTTTCAATGGAAAGGATTTGAGCTGCTGCTTCCCTGAGAATTTTTGACATTTGATGCAAGCTCTAATCTCCCTGCAGACATCAGGAAATAAGGTGGGCCAGTAGTACCCAGCTCGAAGGATCTTGTGAGCTGTGGTCTTCCAAAAATAATGGCCTCCACAGAGACCACTATGGAAATCATTCATAACCTTCTGGGCCTGCTGTGGGTCCAGACACATTAGTAATATCCCCTGGGGATCTTTCCAATATAAGGCTTGGCCAATAAGACAATACCTGACAGCTTTGAGCTTTAAAGCTCTCGCCTTGCTTTTTTCCATCCCATCAGGGGGTCTCAACTCCTGCAGGAAATACAAGACATCTTTGTACCAGGGGCATGCTGATAGTGGCACAGTGCTTTGGGAACCCTTGTTGGATGATTCAACTTGCTCATTGATCAGATTGATTTCCAAAGCTTTATAATTGAATTCGGCCAGAAGCTTGGCCAAACCCTGCCCTTTTATTAGCTTGGTGGGCTTAATTTCCAAGTCAAATTCTAGGATCTTGGCAATCCATTTACCTCTTCTTCCGTCTATGTCAGGCTGTATAAGAATGTCCTTCACAGAGGCTGAAGGGACATATGCAACGATCTTTGAGTGTAAGACATAGACCCTGAAAGCTTTGAGAGCTTTCACCGAGGCATAAGCCTGCTTCTCCATGATCTCGTATCGGAGCTCCGCATCTCTCAGTGCCTTGCTAAAGAAGGAAATAGGCTGCTCTTTCCCTTGATCATTTTTCTGCAACAGAACTGCTGCTACTGTGTCAAAGGAANAATAATCTGGACTGATCAGCACAGGAGCCTCGGTCAATGCTTTCCTTATTTGGTCAAAAGACTTCCTGGATTCAGTAGTCCATTTTATTTCATGGCCCTTCCTGAGCATGGTTGTGATATGTTTCACCAATTCAGCAAAATTTGAGACAAACCTCCTCAGGAAATTAATCCTTCCCAAGAATGCTTGGACCTCATTTTTGGATCTGGGAAGTGACAGGGCCTGAATTGCTTCCACCCTGTCAGGATCAATCCTCACTCCCTCTGCTGAGACTATATGGCCTAACAGCTTCCCTTCTTGCATAGCAAACAATGATTTCTTGGGATTTAGGGAAAGGCCAAACCTGCGACACTTCAGGAAAACCCTCTTCAAGTGGCAGCGGTGCTTTATGTCAGTCTTGGAGAAGACTTTTATGTCATCTAGGTAAATCACCACAAACTTATCTTTTTCCCCGATGAAGGCTATGTCCATGGATCGTTGAAACGTTGCCCCTGCATTCATCAATCCGAAGGGCATCTTGGCATACATGAATGTGCCCCAAGGAGTGGTGAAGGCTGTCTTTTCTCTGTCTGCAGGCATGACTGATATCTGATTATAGTTAGAAAATCCATCAGTCATAGATATCCTAGATGCACCAGTGACCCTCTACAATATATGTTCCATGTTGGGCAGGGGGTAATTGTCCTTCCTTGAACTCCTGTTCAGGTTCCTGAAATCGACACAGAGTCTGATTTCTCCGCTCTTCTTTCTTACTGGGACCAAATTGTCTACCCAACTAGAGTATCTCAAGGGGACTATGATTTGGGCATCCAGCAGCTTTTTCACCTCCCTCTCCATGACAGGTAATAGCGTGGGATTTATCTGTCTCAGCTTCTGCTTGAAAGGTATAGCCTCCTCTTTCAGTGGGATCTTGTGCTCAATGACTGACGTGTCATATGTCTTGAGGTCTTTGTATGTCCACGTGAACATGTCATTAAACTCCCTCAACAAATTAGTATATCCGATCCTCTGCTCCTCAGTCAAACTCCTCGACAGCTTGACAAACTTGGGCTCCTATGGTGTACCTATGTTGCATTCAGTCGTATCAGCATCATCACCCGAAATCCTGCCCTTCACTGCCACATCATTCCCATCGAAAAATATTTCTAATGGTATCAGACCTCTCGGTATATGATTGCTCGGCAGTTGAATAATCTGATGGTCAGCAACTTTATTCAACAAATCCCCAGGGTGGTGGTCAGGTTCCTCGTCAGGGTCCTCATCTATATGCAATGCAGAGAAGTCATCGATGGATTGGAGGAATTTCTCAATCTCCTGATCATCTTCAAATACCTTCCAATGTTTGACATTGTCCGGTACAGAGGGTCTGTATCTTATTTCCACCTCTGATCTGTCAGTGGGCAGCGCAGGAGCTTCGAACAAACTAGATGAGAAGGCTTGAAATTCGGCTGAAGCATTTTCTTCCCATGGAATGAAAGAGATGTTGAAAGCCAGGAAGAAACTATCAATAAGATCCCATACCTCATTCTTGTAATTCTTGAGGCGAGGGTGCTTGGTCTGATAGACGTTTTTGACCTGCTGGACAATTAATTCTGCATCCCTGAACACAACTATCTCCCTGACTCCCATTTCTTTTGCAGCCCTTAATCCTAGAACCAGAGCTTCATATTCTGCCGCATTGTTGGTGACTTCAAATTCCATCTTGTATGACAGTGATATGGTTTCCTGAGAAGGAGACTTGAATACCACTCCGGCACCTGCACCTATACTGGAAGAAACTCCATCAAAGAACATCTTCCAAACAAAGGTGGTTGGAAGAGGCATCCCCTGATTAAGACTGAGCTGTTTTTTGATCTACAAGGGGGTCTCAGGCTCATCAGTGATCTGCAATAAGCTAGATCCTAAGTCAGTGTCTAAGGCATAAATGGGATGATTGGTGGGGTTTGCTTCATCACTGACTATGTAGGCTAGCTGGGCTTCCCTGTATAATCTCCTATGTTCCCCCCCAAAGAATGGGATGGTGGCATATGTGAGATCCATCTGTAACGTCCCTCCAAGTCTCTTAATCCAAGATCTTGACAACAACATGCCAAACTTGGGGGGAACATCAGCTACCACTATATCCATGATCATACTTTTCATGGGCAGTTGAAACAGGGAAACCACCAGGTCCTTGATGACTCCCAAACATTGTACCCTCCTGGAATCAAAGGAATAGAGGTCATGATAGGCTCTGGTGACTTCTAATCCTAGCTCCTCCATGACGGCTTTAGGCATGAGTTTGTGGGAGGCTCTTGAATCCATTAAGCAATTATGCAGCACTTTGTCATGTATGTTCAGGGAGGTGTAGAAGGGAGGGGATGAATCATCTCTGTCTTCTACCATGGGACCTAGGACCACTGCAGGCCTTTCATCTTGGAGGTTTATGCAGTCTGTGGAAAGGCCAGAGGCTTCAGATTTCAACAGGTCGGAGAAGCATTTTTTGAATTCCCCATGTTTGATTAGCTCAGTGAGGGGCACAGGGATTCTGATCTTTTGAATTTCATGCTCAAAATTAAAGGAAGATGTGAGCTTTGGAATTTCTCTAATCTCAGGAGCATGATTTTGAATGATAGGGGAGAGAGGTTGGGCCTTCTTACCTCTGTGTTTGTCTGCTACCTCGTCAGCAGGCTTCTCTGCTCTAGTGGATGACTCAGGAACATCAGGTGCTGCTGCCCTCTTGTCTGATCTCAGGCTATACCTGCCTCGGCCACCGCTAGCTTTGTCTCCTTTGCTCAATTCATTTAGCTGACTATTCATGAGAGACTCCTCGTATGCTAACTGAGTTAGATGGGGGAAAGGAGGAGTGACTTCCACAGAGTGGATTTTAGGCTCAGGCTCATCTGGCTGTCTTTCTTCTTCATCAGCTACAAAGTTGTTCTGGAGGGGAGCCTAAATTCTTTGGTCATCTCTGTCTCTTTCCTTCTCTTTGTGCATAGTTGGAGGGGCGAAATTGTTTGGTCTCCTGAAACCTCCTTTATTTTCGGTGTTCTGAGGGCCCTTGTACATATGTCTCCTTTCCACCTTCAATGTCTCCACCTCTTCTTTAAGAAAGTTCATTACTTGAGCCAACTCGCTTACTTGAGGGTGGGACAATGATGGACCAGAGATGTTGGAGTCAGGAGTCGAGGCTTCTGATTTTCCTTTTATTCTATTTGTGTCAGCCTGGTTTCTCAGTCTGTCAGCTGCTAACATGTTGGATTCCACTTCTATAGCTGCATCTTGCATCTGAGCTAAAGAGGTGGCTCTCCTTTCTCTTAATACTAGGCAGAAATCGAGGTCAAATGAGCTAGCATATGAAATTTGAGCAGAGGCTTCGGAAGGCTTTATCTCTGCAGGAATCTTGTTATACATGTTATTGAATCTTTTGGAGAAGTCAGAGACAGACTCTCCTTCCTGCTTCTTCAGAGATCCAAACTCAGTCATATAATATATGTAATCTTTTCTATCCCCCCACTGTCTCAGGAAAACATTATCCAGAGCCTCAATCCCAGCTATGGATCCTGGGGCCAGTCCCCTGAACCACTTCCTAACCTCACCATCCAGGCTCTGGACGAAAACTCTCATCCAGACATCTTCAT
>JASDQU010096848.1:7293-17643 GCA_032191745.1 Picea mariana | reverse complement strand
ATGTGAAGTAAGAAAGAGTTCCATAGATAAGATATTTGGTAAAAGACCCGAAAATACCATCGCTGTCCTAGATTTCCCAGAGCCAAAATATGTCATGATCATCAATACTAGGAACAAAGCCTATGCTCCCAAGAGAAAATTTGATCCTCCCCACAATTCTTCTAGCCCGAGCTCATCCTCACCCTCTGCTATTGTTCAGGTTCCTAATGTTCCTGAGAGTCAAGGAATTAATCCCCCTCTCCCCTCTTCAAAATACAATATCTTAAATCAGCTGGCCAACATCAAATAATATGCAACCCTTCTGTACATGGTTGTCCCCCTTCATCAATAGAGGCATATGAAACAATTCATGGAAGGAAAATCTTCCATTGTAGCCAACCTCTCTGAAGAGGTAAACAAAGAGGATTCGTTTGTAAATAAAGTAGGTGTATATAACTTTAGATACCATGTAAAAAAACCCCCTTTTTATATTTCTATAAAGATTATGGATAAAATTTCCCATTGTTGCCTCATTGATGACGGTTTGGGCCCAAGTGTGATGTCAAATATTATTATGGAAGATCTGGACTTGTCTTGTAAAAATTAAAATCCTAGAAGCATGCTCTCCTATAATAGTCTACAACAAGCAACCATAGGCGAGATTAATGATGTGACCTTAGTTTTATGCACTCATCCTGAAATAAGGACAACCCTTAATATTCAGGTAATTTATATGCCAGTAAGTAGTTACTCAATCATCTAGGGAAGATATTGGCAAGCCTTAATGGGTGGATACCTCTCACTCGACGAAACACATTTATCCATTCCTCAGAACGAAAAAAAAACATTATAGTCCTTAGAGAGGGGAGGATATCACCTTACATAGAGAGTGTCCCACAGCCTAATGTAAACTATATCAAAGACGAATTAGGAGTGTATTCCATCTTTGTTGAGGAGGATAACATTCCCTTGGAAATTTTTTATTTAGATGATGGTATGTGGCACATGAACTTTGATGGTTCATGCTCTAATGAAGGTAACAAAGCTAACATTATCTTGATTTCTCCTGTAGGAAAAATCCATAACTTTACTTTTAGGTTGGAGTTCGCTTGCCCACACAATGTCACCGAATTCAAAGATTTATTATTGGGAATTGAGAACACCTATAATATTGGCTTTGGCCACCTTTCAATTTTTGGGGATTCCGAGCTTGTTGTGAATATTGTATGTAAAATTTACTCTCCTAGCAACAAGTTAATGAAATGATATGCCCAAACTATTTGGGTGCTTATCTCGAACCTTTTATCTTTCAAAACCACTAATGTTAAGAGGGAGTTAAACTCAATGGCCGATCGGTTAGCTATTTTTGCAGCCTCCCCTAATCGACATATTCTTCCACACAGACTTGATTGTACCTTTCAATCTCTATATCAGCCACATATCCTTGACAATATATAATATTGGCAGGTTTTCCCCAACGATGAGAGGATTTGTGCTTTCATACAAAATGAACCTTTTAAGCCTAAGAAAATTATATCCATAGAATATAACAAGATTCCTAAAGGCTTGACTCCTCTAGAGAGTTCATGTTATTCGAGTGACGTAGACAACAAGGAGAAACAAAAAGAAGAGGAGTCGAAAAGGAAGGTGGGTGAAACCATCTCCTTGAACATTGGGACACCCAAAACTCCAAAGAATGTTAAAATAGGTGTCAAATGTTCAGATGAAGAGAAAATGCAGTTTGCCAAGCTACTTGGTGAATTTCAAGATGCTTTTGCTTGGTCTTATGAGGATCTTCATGGTTTTGATCCTGGTCTTATACAACATTCCATCCCCATTAAGGAAGGCATAAAACCAGTTAGGAAAAAACAAAGACCTATTAGCCCTGCACTAGAAGCAACGATTTGAAAGGAGTTGGAAAAAATCTTGAAGGCTGGAATCATCTTTTCGGTCAAGTATTCTGAATAGGTTTCAAATTTGATGCAGTGAGAGAGCTACCTCTTTCGACAAACTCCTTTCCCGCTCACAGGATCATTCAAAATCCCCTTCTTCGAGCCGAATTAGCTCTTTGGATTCTCTCGAGAATCACTGAGAAAATCTGACCCAGTCCACAGGTCCTTTCTTTCCTCCACACGACCTTCTGCACTTTATCGTGGTTGTCCCCAACTCAGTTTTGGGGTTCAGGGTTTCGTACTTCCTACTGTCGAGAGTTTCTGTACTCTTGATTCCCCGATCACCAATGAGCCAATTCACCGATGCGCACCCTTTACGCGTATTAGCCCTCCTGGCTCAGCCCCTTGGTCCACGTGACCATTACCTCGTGACCACAACCTTACCCCTCGTCGGGGTTTCGAGGTTTCAAATTCCTAAATGCATATACCCGTGGGATTCCTGACTCCTCGAATCCTGACTGGATGACAGCTGGCCCCCATACAATGGAGCTCTCCCCCTTCTCTAATCTGCTGACAGCTGGCTCCCAATCAATGAAGCTTTCCACCTTTCGAAGATGTTGACAGCTGGCTCTCACTCATCGGGGTTTCACGGTTCACGATTCCAAAATGCCAAAACCACTTGTCTATGGGATCCCCGATATCTCGATGGCCCAACACCGATCAACAACTTCCTGTTGGGACTTTTCTCGATGGCATCGACTGATGCCATGCGTCCCTTCTCTGATGGACGGTCCCGATCTCTCCAGGATTTTGAGACTTTTGATGTCCCAACTCCTTTGACCTCAGGAACTCTGATTTCCCGATGCCGGATATCCCGAATCTCTTTGGATTTCTGCCACCTGTCCCAACAAATGGATGGCTCAGATTATTCCAGGTAATTCCCCATGGAAATTCCCGATCTCATGTTCATGGGAATGCCGATTTCCCAACGCGCTAAAGTACCGATGGGTGCTCGATCTCTGCCACATGTCTCTGCTAACGGACGGACCAGATCTTCCCAGTGTTTCGAGACTTGAAGTGTCTCAATTTTCACCACCTCAAGAATCCTGATTTCCCGATGACTGCTATCCCGATGGCTATGCCTCGTCGGGATTTTCTGCCTCCTGTCCATGAAGGTAAACCTCGTGCAGATCCGATCCAATCTGACGAATGATGGGTATCCACTCAAGATCTGATGGCTCAGATCCGTTCTCTTGCATGCTCCAGAGACTAAACTCCGATCGTCTTCTCCCGATCCAACGACTGACGGGATTTCTGAATGAGATCCAACGACTACCGATCTCCCTCTCTGTGTGCTTCTCCTAAGCTCCTCCTGGATGTAGAAATCAACGGTCCAGATCTCTTTTCTTGCCAATCTGATGGCTACTACTGCTCCTCCTAAGCTTCTGCGCACTTTCTTCCTTCCCTTGGAAGAAATTCAAAATATTCAAAAGGCCTCGGCCTGTGTCTAATTCCTCCTGTGAGCTCTCGACTTCGAGTTCGCCTCCATGTATGAAGACGATGTTCCTCCTGAGATTTTACTCTTGAATCCCCAAGGGATTATTTTCACTTCTGTGCCTCTACAGAGTCTTTATGCACCCATGGTGCTGTCTCTCCTGAGCTTCTCAAACGCTCAGACCCCTACGGGATTTTATCCTTCTTCCCTTGTCCTGTAGATGGAGAATATAATGGTCTCCTGACTCTATGGTTTTCTCAAGCAACCTATTGCTGAGACTATCAGGGTATTCAACAACCCTGTGAAGATCCCTCAGTGGATTCTTCCTTCAGCTCACAGAACTCAAAGAGTTCTTTCCTCTTCTGTGCCTGAATGCACAAAGTCTCAATACCCACCTGTCAGAGTTTCCCTTTTTATAGAATGTTCAATAGTTCTGTCTTCTTCTCTTGTGCACCTATGCACTCGCTCGATGCCCACCTAGCAGAGATTCACAGAATCCTCAGTGATTCTGGCTTCTGTCTAGACTCACAACTAAGTTCCTCCAATGGCACCTTGTGCCTGTGCTCGATGCCCACTTGGCAGAGCTCTACAAAATTCACCGCAGAATTCTGTCTGCAACTGTGTCTCTCATACACAGCCTTGCCTCTAAGGTGTTCAACAACCTTGAGGTCTTCACTCCTTTGAGCTATTAATTCCATCTTCTGTGTCGCAACATGTCTCTATCTGACTTTGCAGAGTTCAGAAGTGCCTCAGTGCACCGGTATTCATATTCCACAACACTCTGTCACGCCCTCCTGGCATGACACCTCAAAGACCTTCTCCTGAAATCACACAAATGCCCTGCAAATGCACCAACACACATACATTCAAAGAATACATAGAGAACACACACAGACATCCACATAACACAGAATCAATGTAGGAAAAACTACTTCTGTTATATTAAAATGGCAAATGCCTATTTGTACAAGGGTTTTCTCGAGCTCTCTCTAGCTCTTCTCTTCCTCCTACTCATCTAAATACCAAAATGAGATCTGAAAAAATCTTTTACCTGAGGGGCTCATCGAGCGCTTCCCTCCAGGTCTACCTACTCTATTCAATTACAATAAATGGCTGTCTAGTCCAGCATTTGGATCTAGATCTCAGCCGATCTATCATTAAAGCTGATCTACCTAACGCCTGCACAAAGGCACGAATTCTATGGCTCACCAGCCTAAACATTAAAGTTACATTGAATTCATATTTAAATGAGGCTGTGCCTCTCTCTTAGTGTGTGATTTGAATTCGCTAGCATGGATGGATGGCTGACGTGGAGAGATGCTCCTGCATCAAACTCCTCAGCTGCAAAATCATGAGCTCCTACTCATGCGCTTCCCCTCTCAACTATTGGAAATCCTCCTGGATCCCAAATAAATATTTGGATCTTTCCATCTGCTCCATTCTGATGCTGATGCTATTTCTGCTATGCTACTATTTCTTCTCTTCTACCCAACTGCTCCTTGCTGGCAGTCTCTGCTGACCTCAACATCAGCTCCATGATCTCCTTGATCACTTCGACCAGCTGCTCTAGTGGCTGGTTCTGTTCATGTAGTCTCCTTAGCTGCAAAAAATTTTGGCACATGAGAAGATCACCATGATCTCCCATGTCTCCTTCATCAGTTTCCAACTTCACTTGTTGGATGTGCACGCCCTGCACTTTTACCCTCTCTTCCAGGGATTCTATCTGTTCCCACAGATCAACAAAGCAAATGCTGTCTGCTCCTTCTTCCTCTGCTTCTGCAACCTCCCCTGTTGCAGTCCTTTCAGTCTCCTGGCTGAAAATATTGAGCCATTCCTCAGAATGCTCATCGTCCTCTTCGTCTGCTCCTTCGGCTGTCAGCTTCAACGCTACAACTTCCTCAGCTTCTTGGCTGAAGTCATTGAGCCATTCCTCAGAATTCTCACTCTCCTTTCCTTCTTCTACTGTCAGCTTCAGCGCTACAGCTTCTTCAGCTTCTTGGCTGAATATGTTGAGACATTCCTACGAATACTCATTCTCATCTTCATCCGCTTCTGCTTGTGCTTGGGTAGTCTCAAACACTTGCTCCAATTCTTCTTCTTCCCTGACAGTCATCGTCAGCTATGACTGTTCTTTTGCTGTTGCCACATCATCTGCAACACAGACTTTTGCCTCCTCATGGGAAAATAATAGGAATATTCCAAATCCCCCAATCATCAAAAGATTTCTCATATCTTCCTCCTTTGTCAGCTGCATCCACTAATCTAAATCCATCTTTGAATTTATGAGACCCTCAGACAGTCTCATCTGCTCTGTTAGCTTCTCAGACTGATCCAAATTCACCTGCTCATCCCTGCCCACCTGGCAATATGGGATGTACCTGCTGCTCTCCTAGAAGACTATGAGATCAACCGATCCCATCTTCATCAACACTCCTTGCTGAATTGAACTCACCTCCGAGTCCATGAGACCTTTAGATGGTCTCAAATTCTCATCTCTTCCCACCTAGCAGTCTGAGATGCTTCCACTACCTTCTTGATAGTCTTCAAGATCCCGCAACGACCTCTTATCATTGCCCAGCTGACAATGTGAAATTCCCTGGCTGTCCTCCTGACAGTCTGTGAGATCCCGTAGTGATCTCAATTCATTGCCCTCTTGGAAATTTGGAATTTCTTCTCTACCCTCCTGGCAGTGCTTGAGATCCTCAGCCGATCCGAATTCATTTTCAAAATCATTGAGACTTTCCCCAGTCTCTGGTTCACATACCTGAACCATCTTCTTATCCTGCCGCAGCTTCAATTTGAGCCTCACTATTTCTCTCTTTATATATGCGAGCTCTTCATCTATATCTTCTTGGATCCATAGCTCTTTCCTCCCAGCATACCTACAGCCTTTAGTAGCCATTTTGTTGCCTCTGTTTTCCTTCCTAGAACATCTGCTGCTATCTCTCCTCACTAAGATTTCTACCAACTTCATCCTCCTACAGTCTCCCTGAATGTCTTCTCGACTGTTGCCTACCTGCAAACAATCCTTACAGAGTATCCAATGCTCTGTCTTCTTCGACCTTCTCTCCTCTTCTTGAAATATACAAATAGAGTTCCTGCTCTGATACCACTTGATGTGTATCAGAGTATTCTCTTCCTCTTCCTACCTCTTCTTGCCTAAAATATACAAGCAATATTCAAGCTCTGATACCACTTGACGCAGTGAGCAAGCTACCTCTTCCGAAAAACTCCTCATCCGCTCACAGGATCATTCAAAATCCCCTTCTTCGAGCCAAATTAGCTCTTTGGATTCCCTCGGGAATCACTGAGAAAATCTGACCCAGTCCATAGGTCCTTTCTTTCCTCCACATGACCTTCTGCACTTTACCGTGGTTGTCCTCGACTCAATTTTGGGGTTCAGGGTTTCATGCTTCTTACTGTTGAGAGTTTCTGTACTCTCGATTTTTCGATCACCGATGAGCCAATTCACCAATGTGCGCCCTTTACGCGTTTTAGCCCTCCTGGCTCAGCTCTTTGGTCCACGTGACCATTAACCCATGACCACAACCTTACCCCTCATCGGGGTTTTGGGGTTTCAAATGCCTAAATGCATATACCCGTGGGATTCCTGACTCCTCAAATCCTGACTGGCTGACAGCTGGCCCCCATACAATGGATCTCTCCCCCTTATCTAATCTACTGACAACTAGCTCCCAATCAACGGAGCTTTCCACCTTTCAGATATGTTGACAGCTGGCTCCCACTCATCGGGGTTTCGTGGTTCGCGATTCCAAAATGCCAAACCACTTGTCTACGGGATCCCCAATATCTCGATGGCCCAACATCGATCAACAAATTTCTGTCAGGACTTTTCCCGATGGCACCGATTACTGCCACGCATCCCTTCTCTGATGGACAGTCCTGATCTCTCCAGGATTTCGAGACTTTCAATGTCCCAACTCCTTCGACCTCAGGAAATCCGATTTCCCGATGCCAGATATCCCGACTCTCTTCGGATTTCTGCCACCTGTCCCAACAAATGGATGGATCAGATTATTCCGGGTAATTCCCCATGGAAATTCTCGATCTCATGTTCACGGGAATGCCAATTTCCCGACGCACCAAAGTACTGATGGGCACTCGATCTGCGCCACGTGTCTCTGCTAATGGACAGACCAGATCTTCCTGGCGTTTCGAGACTTGGAGTGTCTCAATTTTCACCACCTCGAGAATCCCGATTTCTCGATGACTACTATCCCGATGGCTATGCCTCGTCAGGATTTTCTGCCTCCTTTTCACGAAGGTAAACCTCGTGCAGCTCCGATCCAATATGACGGATGACGGGTATCCGCTCAAGATCTGACAGCTCGGAACCATTCTACTGCACGCTCCAGAGACTAAACTCTGATCATCTTCTCCCGATCCAATGGCTGACGAATTTTTGAATGAGATCCAACGACTGTCGATCTCCCTCCTTATGTGCTTCTCCTGAGCTCCTCCTGGACGTAGAAATCAATGGTCCAGATCTCTTTTCCTGTCGATCTAATGGCTGCTTCTCCTCCTCCTGAGCTTCTGCACGCTTTCTTCCTTCCCTTGGAAGAAATTCCAAATATTCAAAAGGCCTCGGCCTGTGTCTAATTCCTCCTACGAGCTCTCGACTTCGAGTTAGCCTTCGTGTATGAAGACGCTATTCCTCCTGAGATTTTACTCTCGAATCCCCAATGGATTCTTTTGACTTCTGCGCCTCTGTAGAGTCTTTATGCACCCACGATGCTATCTCTCCTGAGCTTCTCAAATGATCAGACCCCTACGGGATTTTATCCTTCTTCCCTTCTCCTGCAGATGGAGAATATAACGGTCTCCTGGCTCTCTAGTTTGCTCAAGCAACCTCTTGCTGAGACTATCAGGGTATTCAACAACCCTATGAAGATCCCTCAGTGGATTCTTCCTTCAGCTCACAAAACTCAAAGAGTTCTTTCCTCTTCTGTGCATGAATGCACAAAGTCTCAATGCCCACCTGGCAGAGTTTCCCTTTTTATAGAACGTTCAACAGTTCTGTCTTCTTCTCCTGTGCACCTATGCACTCGCTCGATGCCCACCTAGCAAAGCTTCACAAAATCCTCAGTGATTTTGGCTTCTGTCTGGACTCACAACAGAGTTCCTCCAACTGCACCTTGTGCCTGTGCTCGATGCCCACTTGGCAGAGCTCTACAGAATTCAAAGCAGAATTCTGTCTGCAACTGTGTCTCTCATACACAGTCTTGCCTCCAAGGTGTTCAACAACCTTGAGGTCTTCACTCCTATGAGCTATTGATTCCAGCTTCTGTGCCACAACATGTCTCTGTCTGACTCCACAGAGTTCAGAAGTGCCTCAGTGCACCGGTATTCAGAGTCCACAACACTCTGTCACGCCCTCCTGGCATGAAACCTCAAAGACCTTCGCCTGAAATCGCACAAACTCCCTACAAATGCACCAACACACATACATTCACAACATACATAGAGAACACACACAAACATCCACATAACACAAAATCAATGCAGGAAAAACTACTTCTGTTATATTAAAATGGAAAATGCCTGTTTGTACAAGGGTGTTCTCGAGCTCTCTCTGGCTCTTCTCTTCCTTCTACTCATCTAACTACCAAAATGAGATCTGAAAATCTCTTTTACCTGAGGGGCTCATCGAGCACTTCCCTCTAGGTCTACCTACTCTATTCAATTACAATAAATGGCTATCTAGTCCATCATCTGGATCTAGATCTCAGCTAATATAGCATTAAATCCGATCTACATAACGCCTGCACAAAGGCACGGCTTCTATGGCTCACCAGCCTAAACATTAAAGTTACATTGAATTCAAATTTAAATGAGGCTACGCCTCTTTCTTAGCGTGCGATTTGAATTCGCTGGCGTGGCTGGTTGGCTGACGTGGAGAGATGCTCCTGCATCAAAATTTGGTTCCTGTTTGGGAAACAACTGGTTACATAAGATTATGCATTGATTTTTTGCACATTAAATCAAGCTAGTATAAAAGATCACTTCCCTCTCCCTAACATAGAAATGATTTTGCATCAAGTTGCAGGGTCGCAAATGATGTCCTTACCTGACGATTTTTCTGGTTACAATCAAATCAAGGTAAAAAGGGAAGATAGATATAAAACCACCTTTATTACTCATTGGGGTACCTTTGCTTATGAATTTATTCCTTTTATATTATCTAATGCAGGTGCCACCTTTCAAAGAGCTATGAAAATAGCTTTGGGCGATTTGATCGGTAAGGTCATTCAGATGAATTAACACTATACTCTAAAATCCGATCAAATCATTTTGGTCATTTGAGAAAAGTTCTCATGCGATGTAGGAAATTTGGAATTTCTCTAAATACTTCCAAGTCCATTTTAGGTGTTACCGAGGGAAAGATCCTTGGACATATTATCTCCAATTCAGGAATAAACATTGATCTTGAAAGGATTGTTACTATCCTTAATTTTCCCGCTCCCACTTCCAAGAAGGAGGCTCAAGCTTTTATGGGGGTTATTAACTTTGTCTGTAGGTTTGTTCCATATTTTTCTATGATGGTCAAACCAATTCATAATCTGCTTAAGCAAGATTGTTCTTTTTTCTTAGACAGATGATGTCAAAAATGCTTTTGAAGGGATTAAGAAAGCAATCAGTTCAGTTCCGCACCAGTCTTGGTGAAGCCAAATTTTGAGAAGGAATTCACGATATATACTAATGCCACAGACGAAGCGGTTTTTTCTGTCCTCATGCAAAATGATGACCAAGGGAATGAAAAAACAATGGCTTACATGAGTCAAATTTTGTCTGATGATGAATTTAAATATTCTTTTATTGAGAAACATGCTTTATCTCTTGTTAAATCTGTTGAGAAGTTTCTCCACTGTTAGAAAAACAGGACCGCGGAGCAATAAAATAAAACAAATGCAGAAACAAAACACAGAAGACACACAATACAAGAGAGACACAGATTTACGTGGT